>JAKWJD010001061.1:0-11254 GCA_027705065.1 Solanum peruvianum | reverse complement strand
AAAAGGTAGGCGGTAAAAAATGTGGCTAATTCAGTATATTTCAGCAGATGGGCAAAAGTATGATTGGGATATAGAACCCCAAGGACTCATGAAGAAGGCTACACTTACTTTTGTGGCCAATTTTTTCTTGATGGTGGTCCAACATCCATTATTGCCCACAAAGGTCAAGAATGTACTTACATGGGATAGGTTGGTTATGGTGGCAGCACTGATAGCTAGGCTAGAGATCGGTTTTGCATGGATAATTTTAGCGGAGATACAGGAGAAGACGTTAAAGAACTCCACTACTTATCCCTTTCATTGTCTTATATTTAAGATATGTAGGGACACCGGAGTGCCAATATGGCACTGTGATCGACTCCATTGACCGATCGAGACATTGTATATAGGTCTTATTGTGGATAAAGCTAATGTAGATGAACCCCTTAGAAGGATCTGGATCTAGGTCGACCCATTGGGAAAAAACCTTGCAGATACGGTTGATCTAGCACACGTGACAGACCCTGCTGCACCAGATCACGCCAGCCCTACCCCAGCCCCCTCCTCACATGCAACCAACACGGCCCCCAACTCATCCATATCTACACTATTAGTTGCAGTAGTGATCCATATAACTAGAGTTTAGAAGCTAGAGGCATATATGACCACTCTGCTCTAGCATATTCATCCATGGATGGTGAATTCCATAGTAGTGGTAAAGGACTTCATAGAGAATCGGGTAACAATGAAAGTGTAGCAATAAATTCAGGTGGTTCTCAAACTACTTGTTGTATTTGAGCTGCGTATTCTAGCACCACCAGCTCCTATCACTAACCCACTGCCATCCAAATGAGTTGTCCATCTTGCGAAACAATGTTGATGCCATATTAGAGATGTGAGTGGTTGATCCGGAGAATGCCCCCACCGAGATAGCTAAGGACACTGTATTTGAGGCCTTGTTCAAGGCACCCACTGAGCCACAGTCCGACCCACTTATTCGTGGCTAGAGTCTTCGTTCTAATCGTACCACTGAGGTTGGTGATGAGTCTCGTGCTAGTAAAAAAAAGAGCGAGCAGAGATGGAGTAGGCTAGGAGGGTCTCATTAGTGGATAAGGAGATGCACCAGAGGAAAGTGCAAGAATTAGCAGCGAGGGCATCCAGTTCTGTGCTTGTGAGCGAAGCAAGGAGCATTAATGATGAAGTAGAGATTGAGGTGGATAGAACTATTGATGGTTTCATCACTAGAGATGTGGGCACTACTGATGGTGACCCAAATGTTGATCGTGCAGGCTCTGGAATACCGGACCCACCCACTTAGTGAGAGATCTTCAGTGCTATGCACCATAGGTTTGCTTCAGCTACAATCATGTGTTTCTGTTTTATTGTAGGGTAAATGGAATGTATGTTATAGATTGAAGTCTGAGTAGTCAAACTCACGATCCTCTCTTGGGGTTTTCTTGCTTCTTTTATTTTTCCCTAACACATTGCTTAAAAATCTGTTGAACCGACATGTATTTGTGAGTATAACTGTAGATTTATCAAAAAAAAAAAGAAGCATAATGGCTTATTAAAAATATTACCCTGTCAAGTGTAGTACTTTCTTATATTGGTTCACATGATTTGAATGTTTTGGCTCTAAACCTGAAATGAAAAGGCACCCACAACATGACCTTCAACTAAAACCTAAACTGGGAATTCTAATAATCTGATAGTGCAACTATGTGCCAAGAGAGTGTGAGGATATTTGAGTATTTAATAGTTGGTGCCCAACTAAAACTTTCTCGGTTAGTCCTGCAAAGGAAGTATACTCTAGAAGCTAGAAAGTGATCATATGAATAGCCCATATTTAACCTAAAATAAGTTGAACAGATTAAATAATTGCCTCTTTTGATCCAAATATGTTGATTTTGTAATATACCAATTTTTTTATTAACCAACTCACCATCCAAGGTCTAATATTTTGGCCAAAGTCCCTTCTTCAACATGTGCACTTCGTCATAGACAAAAATCCTAATTTGAGGGCGACTAATGCAAAAAGTGACCTCGTCTTGGCCATGAACTAAAATCGGGTATTGTTCACCTCGACTCATGGAAAAGCTATGAGTTGAGGCTGGTTATTATGAGAAAAGACAAAAAATGGGTATGAAAAGAGTTGGATGTATGAAATAAAAGCATAAGTAAGAGACGGATGTGACTTAACAAAAATAAAAGAAATGTAGATAAAAATAAAAGGAAAAAGTTTTCTGAGAAAAAGATACAAAAAAAATTAAAGCCACGTCTAAAAGGGAAATGAGGCAAAGGGAAGAAGAGAAAAGAAATAGGGGGTAAAAAATATGTTTAGTCCTATGACATTTTAGTAGCTGCTAATGATTTAGGTATATTGCATGAAACGAATGACTTTCTCTCTATGAACAATGAAATGAAATATATGGGTGAGACATCCTATGTGATTGGCATAGAAATTTTCCACGATAGATCACAAAGATTACTGGAACTTTCTTAAAAGGCCTATATAAAAAAAAGTTCTCGAGATATTTAACAGAACAACTATTCAGCAATATTAGTTCCTGTTTATGAAAAATTACAAATTTAATATCATGAAATGCCTAAAGAATGATGTAGAAAGGGAAGAAATGAAATCAATTCCTTCATCTTTTATTTTTGAAAGTGATGTATGTTAAAACTTGTACAAGACCACATCTTAGTTTTGCGGTCAAAATGCTAGAAATATATCAAAGTAATGTTTAAATTGAATAATGAAAACACAGTAAAAAAAGTTTGTAGCATGTTTATGAAAAAAACAAGTCATGTGTTATGGCTGCGGAACTTCATTTAAGGACTTGGTTGTTAACACCGTTACCAAGCCGCTAAAAGTTTTTTGTGATACTGGTACAATGATATTATTCTCGAAGACCAATAAGTAATCGAAAATGTCAAACATATAGAATTAAAGTACTTTAATTTTAAGTAAGAATTTCATAAACAAAGAGTGTTGCTTGAGAATATTAGAATTGATCTCATGATTTCAAATCTTTTAATTAATGGCTTAAATTAAAGATATTGAAAGAACATGTTCAAAGAATGGGTCTTTGTTGTACTTATGATTGATGCATTTATGATGTTCCTACACTCTAAGATCGAATAATGTGTTTTTGATATACATAAATGAATTTCTTGTTTCTCATACTGATGTATACATTATTGTTTTGAGATATTACAAGATAAGTCTTTATGAGACATTATGTACACCATAATGTTATATGTTTTCATAGCTTAGGAACCTAGTATAATAAGGTACTAATGTAGTCGTAAATGGAAGGAAGTATATAGCTTCAAATTTATGTACAACCACCATAATTGGTATTAGTAGTTTGTTATATTTCGGTATGTATGTTGGACATTATAGAAGAGGTTTATTATACATGTAACTAATGTTTTTGAAATATTAATGTTATATGGTTATTCGTCAAAGTGGCAGATGTAAGAATTATTATTAATTATTTCTTAGTTATCCCCCAATTTTACTATTAACCCATGTAATATAATAAACAATACTCCCTATTATTCAAAAAGAGTGGCCTAGTTTGACTTGACTCGATGTTTAGAAAATAAAGAAGACTTTTGAATCTTGTGGTACTAAATTAATGTTATGTCAAATGTACAAAATTTCACTTTAATTTTGTGCCTTAAATATGCCATGCGAAAAACAAAAATTAAAATCTTACCAAAAAAAGAAAGAGGTCATTCTTCTTTAATCAGACTAAAAGGAAAGGTTGTTAACATTTTTGAAATACATGGAGTATTTGATAAGAAATATATGTCGTTCATACCTTTGTTATTTGATGGACGGACCAGATTAACTCGTAACTGATGTACCGTGGTTCACGGTATTTAAATGTTTTTTCCTTAATATTGGTGTGTGTCTAGAGCCTTTTTGTAGAGGTTTTAATATGTTTTTATCTTTGTTTTGTAGTAAATGTGTTCAAAACCAAAAAGCAGAAAACAATTGAGATTTATTCCAGAGGTGACCCACAAAGTCTATCGACATCTGGTCATTACATCGACGAATCATAGATGGTGACTGTTGACTAAAAGTTCAGGCTTCCGGAGAAAATCGGCGAAATCTAAAAAAGTATGGGGTTACGGAAGGATCGACTTTTGTAGATCAATCGACGGACCATACTGTTGAATCGTCGATCAGACTAAAGAAAGTCCCATTATCCTGAGTTGAATAAAGTCTAAGTATGGAACGTCGGAAGGCATCGACGGATCGTACATGCATCAATGTACCGTGTTGTTGGTCTGTCGATTGAATCAGAGAAGATGTTAGTTGAAAGATTAAAAAAGATGCTAAGTTTGGCCTCACGGAGGCAGTCGACGGATCGACGGACCGTCTTAAGGATTGTCGATTAAAGTCGTGTTTTTTGGACAACTTTCCTTATTTGAATTCCTTATAATTTAGGACAACATTTATTACAAATAGGGTGTAAAACCTTATTTTGGGGTTAGGTTCTATTACTACTTTTCTTAGTTTGTTTTTTGGTGATTGGGTTTTGCAACTTTAGCATTAATTCAAATATCCGGATTTGGTTTTCAAGTGAATTCTTATTGTTTCAAGTTCAATTTCTGGATTTTCTTCGAATTAGTCAAAGTAAGTTCATGATGTATTGTTTATCCAATATGAATTGTGTTTTTCCATGCATGGGTAACTAAATCCACAACTAGGGTTTTGGGAACCATGGATGATTAACAAAGTAAACTAGATTAATAACAATTGTCAAATAGGTCATTGTATGCATTGATAATTCTTTCGCTTGGAAGTCCTTTTAACGAGTTCACACATTAGAACTCGACTTATTTCTATATGATGGACCAAGGAGGTAGTTAATAGAAAAAATATTATCAACATAGATTTAGTGGGATACTATCTAATAGGCTAGTTTCGATCGGTGCGAAGTAATAACTAACCCATACATCGAATATGAGGCTTAATATGAAGTAAAGGTAAGGGTTAGTAACTTAGACACACTAAGCCGGACAATGTATGGGGTGTAACTCTCTAAATGTCGGACTAAGGATTTAGAGATACCTAACTTATCACTTTGTATGCAAAACACTTGGGAAGAATTGTTATAGCTAGGAATACGATGTTATGAACCTATGGGGAACACTTACACCCTAGTATCTCTCACGACTTAATAAACATCAAATATTTACGCCTGTTACTTGTTTTACTTAGCAATATTAAAACTTTCTTGTTTTATAAAATCCCCCCTTCTTTACCTATTTTCTCAAGGGACTTGACTAAATACAAGTAATCGTATATTGAAGTTAAATCTAAACAATTTTCCTTGTGGGATTGACCCCCACATAATAGTTGGGTCTTTTCTTGATACGGCCACTTATAGTTATTTAGGGAGGTGTAATTTGAGATTTTCAAATTTTGGCGCGCGCTGCCAGGAAAGTGGATTTTTTATTAACATTAATAACATTACTTTATTTTAGTCTACAGTTTCCTAATTTTACTTTTTTTATTTTGTTTTTGTTTCTCTCAAGTCTAGGTCAAGTGTATGCCAAGTAGACGGAGTCGAGGAACACCAATACTTCCATTTGATCCTAAATTAAACTGGACACTCCGAAGAATGAATAATCAGCAGAACCCAGCTAATCTAGGTGATGGGATGAATCGTCACCCTCCACCACAAGTTGATTCTCCCAATCAAGTGGTAGTGGAAAATCCAGTTGATGATGCATTGAGGATGAAACCTCCCATCCCTTGACCTCAAGAGTTATAATGGGGAAACATCAATATCACTGATTCTGATTGGCGTCTTGTCCTATCTTCTCTACCGCAGGGTCACAAGTTTGTGGTAACTAGTAGTCTGTTGCAGATTCTCATGGTGAGGGGTTTTTCAAGGCTACCATCTGAAGGTCCCCATGCCCACATTGCCAAACTGAGGTCGGTGTGTAAGAGTTGTGTGGGGAGGCCAGACTTAGACATGAATGTCATCACGTTGAGAGTTTTTCCTCTATCACTGATGGGTGACGCGCCGTAATATCGTTTACTGGGTTGACCTATAATTCTATCTATACTGGGATTAGTTGAGGGATGTGTTTCTAGCACGGTACTACTCGGTGTCCAAAAAGCTTAACCACAAAGATAGAGTGTACAACTTTGTGGCACTAACTTGGGAGTCGGTAAGTAGCTCTTGGGACATATATACTGCGTACGTGAGAGGGGTCCCAAACAACCGTATAGATGATTAGTCATTGAAAGAGTACTTCTATTGGGGACAATATAATAATAATAAGGTAGTGATTGATACTATTGTGGGTGGTTCTTATGGTGAGTGCACATATGCAGAGATCGCAGATAAGTTGGAGAAAATCTCTCGCAACAATAAGGCTTGGAGCACTAGAAAGTTTGATACTGGGAGAAACACCTTTGCAGTGCAAGCTACACACAATGCAGCCACAGATAAGATTCGTGAAGAAAAAGACTCAAATGAGAACTGAGCTAGGGTTGACATTTAAACATGTCACTAAAGGTGTAAAGAAGGTAAATGCGGTAAAGTACTTCACTAAACCAACACCACCAGTGGATGTCTACTATTATAAAGAGGATACTTATGCAGTGAATATCAGACGGGGGGTTTCCGACCGAACGCCCAAGGCTCCAATCAGGAGTTGGCGTCAAGGTCAAGGAAGTCAAGTTCGGAACGATGGGAATTACAATAGAGAGGAATAGTATGTTACAGATGGAAACTACAACCGCGATAACAACTTTAATCGCATTAACTATGCTTACCGAAAGGATCAAAGTGGACCCTATACTCCTCCTCAAAATCGGGTAGTTTCTCATACGGATGGTGGAGGTAGTATGGCGCGAGTTGAAGATATGTTGCAAAAAATGATGAGAAGGTTTGATGCTAGTGATGAGCATGCCAAGGAATTGATAGGTGATTTAGCTAATATTTGGCAAAATGTGGATTCACATGCAGTCTTGATTCAACATCTTGAGTTACAAATGGCCTAATGTTCCACTACTGTGAAACCACAACAAACAGACACTCTTCCTAGCAATACCATTCAAAATCCTTAAAATATTGGACATTGCATGGCTATCACTACTCGATGAGGTAAGCAAACTATTGATCCACCTATCGCGTCTGTGGTAGAAGATGAGATGAGAAAAGATGAAGAGGTGGTGGAAACTAATGGTGAATTGGTGGACAAAGCGGCAAATAAAGAAGATGTTCCCCATAAAGTGGTATCCATTCCTAGACCACCTCCACCATTCCCTCAGGGATTGGTGAAAAATACTAAGGATGGTAAATACTGGTGTTTTATCACTATGTTGAAGCAGTTTTCCATCAATGTCCCTTTCATGGAAGCTTTGGAAAGAATGTCTGGTTATACCAAGTTCATTAAAGATATGGTTACAAAGAAGAGATCGATTATTTTTCAGTATGATGATCAAGTGCAGCATTGTAGTGTTATCCCTACAAGGTCTTTTGTATAGAATAAGAATGATTCGGGCGCTTACACTATTCCATGTACCATTGGAATACTACATTTTTCCAATGAACTATGTGATCTAGGTTCAAGCATAAATTTCACGCATCTTTCCATATATAACAAATTGGGTTTGGTAGACCCAAAGCCGACTGCATTGCGATTACTGATGGCCAATCTAATAGTGAAGAGGCTCATTGGGATACTCCACGATGTACTCGTGAAGGTGGATTCGTTTATATTTCCGGTCGACATAGTTATTGTTGACTATGAGGTGGACTTAGAGGTCCCTATTATTTTTTGGAGGTCGTTCCTTGCTATTGGTCGCACCTTGGTTGATATGGATAAAGGACATATGAAATTTAGGTTAAACAATAAATAAGCAACATTCAACATTTGTAGATCCATGAAGTAGAGTGGTCAACTTCAAACGATATCCAGTATATCCTACAGGGTTGAGAGTACGCCTAAGGTACAAATCGAAGAGCACATTGATGTTAACTCACTAGCAGTAGTGAACATGAATTTTTAAAGTTCTAGTATTCAAGAGTATAAGTCTTTGGTTGCAACACTTGAATGAGGCAAATATCGGTCCAAACCAAAAACATTAGAGATAGATATGAAGCATCGCGAGTCTCCACCTGCGAGAACATCTATTGAAAAGGCCCCAAAATTAGAGATTGAGGATCTACAAGCTCATCTGACGTATGTATTCTTGGGTAGAGATGACACTTTGCCGGTAATTATTGCACCTAATTTAAATGTGCAACAAGTTGTGTTTTTTGTGGAATTTTTTAAGAGGTTAAAACGAGCCATTGGTTGGACGATTGTAGACGTTATTGGGATCCCTCCAAGTATTTATTCACACAAAATAAACTCATGCCCGATAACAAGTTAAGTATTAAGAACCAGAGGCGGTTGAATCTACCTATGCAAGAGGTAATGAAGAAAGAGATCATTAAGTGGTTGGATGCAAGAGTCATATATCATATTGCTGATAGTAGTTGGGTATTCCGTGTTCAATGTGGGGACAAAAGGGGGGAATGACAGTAGTGTCCAATGAGAGGAACGAGCTTGTTCCAATAAGGCCGGTGACTGGATGGAGAGTTTGTATGGATTAGCAAAAACTTAATGCATGGACTGAGAAGGAACATTTCCCAATTCCCTTGATGGACCAGATGTTAGATAGACTCGTAGGAAAGGGATGGTATTATTTTCTTGATGGCATTCGGGTTACAATCAAATCATTATTCCCCGGGAGGATCAAGAGAAGACAACATTTACTTGACCTTATGGAACATTCGCGTTCAAGAGGATGCCATTTGGGTTGTGTAATGTGCCGGCCACTTTCCATACATGTAGATCAAAATTGTCCTATATGGTGGAGGACACTATTGAGGTGTTTACGGATGATTTTTCACTAGTTGTCGACTCCTTTGATCAGTGTTTGAGTCACTTGGCCGAGGATCTCAAAAGATGTGAAAATTGCAATCTTATGCTAATTTTGGAAAAAATATCCCTTTATGGTGAAAGAAGGTATAATAATGAGCCATCGCATCTCACAAAAGGAACTAGATGTTGATCGAGCAAAAGTTGAAGTTATAGAGAGACTTCCTCCACCTATCTATGTAAAAGGTGTGAGAAGTTTTCTGGGACATGCGGCCTTCTACGAGAGGTTTATTAAAGATTTCTCAAAAATTTCACATCCTATGTTCAAATTATTTGAGAAGGAATGTAAATTCATTTTGATAAATCTTGTGTGAAGGCGTTTGTAGAGTTGAAGGAGAAGTTGGTGTTTGCGCGCGTAATTATTTCCCCAGATAGGAGTAAGCCATTAAGGTTATATGTGATGCTGGTGCGGTTGCTCTGGGTGTGGTATTGAGAATAAGAAGGGATAAAATTCATTACCCCATCTATTATGCAAGTAAGTCCCTAAATAAAGCACAAAAGAACTACACTATGATTGAACAAGAACTCCTTGCGGTGGTATTTACTTTCAAAAAATTTCGCTCCTATTTGTTTGGCACGAGAGTCATAGTGCATACTAACCACTCTGTTTTGAGGTATTTGATAGTAAAAGAAAGATACGAAACCAAAGTTGATTAAATGGGTGCTACTACTGCAAGAATCTGATTTTGAGGTGAAAGATAGAAAAGGGACAGAAAATCAACTTGATGATCACTTGTTTAGATTGTAGGGTGAAGCTATACGAGAGTTGGGTTAAAAGGCTGAAATTGATGATACCTTCTCTATTGAGAATGTATTGGTCGCTTCTTATGATTTGATTCCATGGTTTGCCGATTATGAGAATTATCTGGCTAGTGATATAGTCCCATCAGACTTGTCGTTCCATCAAACGAAAAACTTCATACATGATGTGAAAAAGTTCTTTTGGGATGAGCCTTACTTATACCGGAGTTGTTCTAATTGGCTTATTTGTCGTTGCGTGCCGGAAGTGGAGATGCTAAGTGTTTTGGAGGCATGCCCTCCTGCCTGTTCGTGGGCATCATAGTGGTATCTGGACTGCCCATAAGTTTTTGCATTGTGGGTACTATTGGCCATCCATTCACCAAGAAGCTCATGAGTTTTCCAACACCCATGTGATAGGTGCCAATGAGATGGAGGAATTTCTAAAAGGCAAGAGCTCATTTTAAATCCCATTTGAGTCCTCATGGGTGAACTTGGCGGTACTCATTATGATTATAGTACTTGTTGTTGCTACATGTTGAGCATTGTAGTTGATTTATGATATTATCTGATATATACTGTTTTCTATTTTGAGTTGGCCGATGATACCTACTCAGTACTTGTGTTTTGTACTGACCCCTACTTGTATGTTTTCTTCTTTGTTATATGTGGAATGCAGCAAACGTACCGTCGTCTTCAACTCAACCGCAACTCTAGCCAGTCTTCATTACACCGGATTTCAGGGTGAGCTAATGCTTCTAGCTTGGACTTGATCTTCCTCTTCATGTCTTGGTGCCTCGAAATTACGGCATGGACTAGCTTTTACTTATTTTAGCTTTCTTAGATACTCTTAGTTTTAGTAATTTGAGGATAGATGTTTTTGTGATAATGACTTCCAGATTTTGGGGAATAATATATGTTGAGTTATAAATTTTAGAAGTTATTTAATTGAGTTCATTAATGAGTTTTAAGTCTTCCGCATTGTATTTTGTTCAATACGTTGGGTTTAGATTGGTTGGTTCGCTCACATAGTAGGATAAGTGTGGGTGCCACTCGCGGCTCGGTTTTGGGTCGTGACAATATATGATAATAATAATACCTTTAATTCCAAGAACTATGTTTTTCTTTTTCTTTTGATTTCTCATCCTATGTCCAATATTTGTAAAAGAGAATCTTGGTAGCTTAATTGACTGGCTATATAAATTTTCACCGGGTGTAGATTAAATCTCCACAATGTAATACCCTCCCCCATTTCATCTTTCTTACCCCAAAAAATATATTTTAAAAATGAACTAGATAACCAATGGATTGGATTAAAAATAGATCGACCCATATTTATACATATTTTCATGAATAAATCAAAATGTACTTTAGAAGTTCATATTTAAAAACACTTACGTTTTTTTGGAATGTAATTTGTTTAGTATATAGGTGTGTGAAACGTACTTATTCTATTCCACATTAAGTGAACTTTTGAAGCTTTCATTATCAAAAATAGTTGAATTTTTCAAAGTTCGAGATAGGTGTTTGAAATTTTTTCCATGTATGTGTTTTCACATATTGAAGTTTCTCT
>JAKWJD010001060.1:0-11020 GCA_027705065.1 Solanum peruvianum | reverse complement strand
AGCGGAATTCCAAACCATTGAGCAAATTAAAGAATTTTCAATTCTCCATTCGAGAACACATCTCTAACCTTTGACATTTATTAAAAAAATACCTTTTACGCTAAGTTCGATTTGTTACGACCGAAAATAAGCAGGTGTAAATGCGGAAGCTAGCAATGCAAACCTCGACAGATCATGAGTATGAAGACAACAAGCAATATACCAAAAGACAAAAAGATTTAAAATGGTTCGGTCAGTCGACCTACGTCCACAAAGGAGATGAGCAATCCACTATAAATATGAGAGTACAAAATACAAAGAGAAACAACCTCAACCAATTCACTCGGAATACATGGGAGGTTCACACAAGTGATAATGTATCAAGCTTGTTACCCACAAATTCTCCCTCTAACCAAAACTCTCAAAGGCTTTAAGACTACATTGTGAATGCTGATTAAGTTAGAAAGAACATGTCTCTAATTATAGAGTCCTAAACCTTTTCTTACCAGAAAAATGATTAGTCAATCCAAAACCTTTTCCTAAAAGTAAAACCTATTTATGGTAAGAAATCAGGGCAAATAAAACCCAACAAATCTCCCCCTTGGCCTGAATTTCTGACAAAACAAATTTGTCCACCTTCTTCACTTAATCTTCAACAACTTGCTTCTCTGCTTCATAATCTCCTTTGCAAAATTTATGTCTCAACACAGGAAACCTCTCTGAAACAATTTCTCCAATAAAATCTTCATTACTGTCAAAAAGGTTGCGGCTAGAACTACACCCACCAAGATGAACACCTCTTTCTAACCTGGTTCAATCATCGATTATCGAACCATTGAACCTGACTGCATCATTGAATCTAGATCTGATACCACTTGTTAGGATCGAGAATAAGCATGTAACGACCTGTTTAGTCGTGTTGAGCAGCAGAGTTTAATTCTGGTAAAAACTGTCTTGGTCGACGGATCCCACGACGGACCGTCATGGGCACGACGGACCGTCGAGGGTGTCTCGTTCCAAAACACTTAGAATTCTGAAATTTGGGTACTGAGATTGACTCTCTGAACTTCGTGACGGAATGGCAGGATGGACCGTCGCAGGCACGACGGACCGTCACAAATCTTTCCACATAATTAACTCTCTGAACTTTGTGACGGACCTGCAGGACGGACCGTCACAGTCATGACGGACCGTCACAGGCTGCGTAACCCTAACTGGGTCGGATTTTTATTAAAAGTTTTTAAGGGGCGTTTTGGACTATTCATGCTTATAATTATAAAGTTAGTGGATTAATGTTAATAATTCAATTTCTTGGGGGTTAAAGGAGATAACTTTGAAATAATTAGTGGGTTATTTTTACCATCTTTTATACTTAATTATATGACAATTAGGATAAAAGAAAAAGGGTTTGAATAAGAAAAATAGAAAGAACAGAGAGAGAAGGGAGAAACGAACGAGAGAAAGAGAAGAACGCAGAGGAAAGCAAAGGTTTTGGAAGATAGCTTGTTTGATCGCGATTCTTCGGTGGAGGTAGGTTATGGTTTATACTATCTCATAGTAAACTCTTAATAGCGAATGATATGTGTTGGGTAGTATTATAAAGTCCTCTATATTCTTAATTGTGTGCTTGCATGATGTGATTATGTAATGGTAATGGATTGGGAAGATGAGGCTGTGAATCTTAAATCTTAAATTTACTTTGTTAATGATGATGCCTTGGTATAGAAGGAGGCTTGATGAACTAAAGTAATGAGATTAGAGGATCGAGTGTCACGTTCCGACACCAGGATAGTATATGGATCGGAGTGTCACGTTCCGACACCAGGATAGTATATGGATCGGAGTGTCACGTTCCGACACCAGGATAGTATATGGATCGGAGTGTCACGTTCCGACACCAGGATAGTATATGGATCGGAGTGTCACGTTCCGACACAAGGATATTATATGGATCGGAGTGTCACGTTCCGACACCAGGATAGTAGATGGATCGGAGTGTCGCTTCCGACACCAGGATAGTAGATGGATCGGAGTGTCATTTCCGACACCAGGATAGTAAAGAGAATGAATCTTGAAATATGTTAATATACTCAATCTAAGAACCTGTTTCCCAAATGAGTAGGGTGTGGAGGCTTGAGTCCTCATAGATGTGCTTGTGTGTTGACCAAGGGTTATGGTAATTGTTGTTGTCACCTGTTAGAATATTAGTTGATTTTATGTTATTATCTGACATATATTGCTTTCTATTTTGAGTTGGCCGATGATACCTACTCAGTACTTGTGCCTTGTACTGACCCCTACTTGTATTTGTTTTTCTTTGTTAATTGTGGAGTGCAGCAAACGTGCCATCGTCTTCAACTCAACATCAACTCTAGCCAGTCTTCATCACGTCAGATTTCAGGGTGAGCTATTGCTTCTAGCTTGGACTGGATCTTCCTCTTCATGTCTTGATGCCTTGAAGTTCTGGCATGGACTAGCTTTTTACTTATTTTAGCTTCTTAGATACTCTTAGATTTAGTAATTTGAGGATAGATGTTCTTGTGGTGATGACTTCCAGATTTTGGGAATAATAAGTATTGAGTTTTTAGAAGTTATTTAATCGATTTTCATTAATGAGATTTAGGTCTTCCGCATTATATTTTGTTCATATGGTTGAAATGTTGGGGTTTATATTGGTTGGTTCGCTCACATAGTAGGATAAGTGTGGGTGCCACTCGCGGCTCGTTTTGGGTCGTGACAAAGCAGGTGCAAACGCGAAAGTGTCACGACCCAAATCGGGGACGCGGCTGGCACCCACACTACCCTCCTATGTGAGCGAACCAACCAATATAAACCCAAACATAATTAATAAAATACAACGCGGAAGACTTAACTCAATAACAAAAAAAACGAATACTATAAATATCCCCAAAATCTGGAAGTCATCATCACAAGAACATCTACGATCACATTACGAAACTAAGAGTATTCTAAGAAGTTAAACAAATGAAAGCTAGTCCATGCCGGAACTTCAAGGCATCAAGACGAGAAGAAGAAGATCCAGTCCAAGCTAGAAGCATAGCTCACCCTGAGATCCGGTGCAGTGAAGACTGGCTAGAATCGCAGTCGAGTTGAAGACGACGGCACGTTTGCTGCACTCCACAAATACAAGAAAGAAACAAACAAGTAGGAGTCAGTACAACCACACGTACTGAGTAGGTATCAACGGCCAACTCAGAATAGAAAACAATATATACCAGTTAATCTCACAAATCAACTATAATACTCAACATATAGTAACAACAAGTACTATAATCATCAATAAGTACCACCAAGTTCCTCTATGAGGACTCAAGCCTCAATATCATACTCATTTGGGAAAAATAGGTTCATTAGGTTTAGCATATTAACATCTTTCAAGATTCAGAATTTATTCCTCTCGTGTCGGTACGTGACACTCCGCTCCACTAACACTATGTGCCGGAACGTGGCACTCCGATCCTCATTCTATCCTGGTACCGGAACGTGGTACCCGATCCATATACTATCCCTGTGTCGGAACGTGACACTCCGATCCTCATATACTATCCTGGTACCGGAACGTGGCACCTGATCCATATAATATCCCTGTGTCGGAACGTGACACTCCGATCCTCATATACTATCCTGGTACCGGAACGTGGCACCCGATCCATATAATATCCCTGTGTCGGAACGTGACACTCCGATCCTCATATACTATCCCTGTGTCGGAACGTGACACTCCGATCCTCATGTACTATCCTGGTACCGGAACGTGGCACCCGATCCCCTAATTCATCAAGCCTACCTTTATACTAAGGCATCACAATTCTCATAACATAGTTCATCAAGCCTTCTTTATACTAAGGCATCACCAATAATCATAACATAGTTCATCAAGCCTTCTTTTATACTAAGGCATCACAATAATCATAACATAGTTCATCAAGCCTTCTTTTATACTAAGGCATCACAATAGTCGCATAGTTCATCAAGCCTTCTTTTATACTAAGGCATCACAATAATCGTAACATAGTTCATCAAGCCTTCTTTTATACTAAGGCATCACAATAGTCATAACATAGTTCATCAAGCCTTCTTTTATACTAAGGCATCACAATAGTCATAACATAGTTCATCAAGCCTTCTTTTATACTAAGGCATCACAATAGTCATAGCATAGTTCATCAAGCCTTCTTTTATACTAAGGCATCACAATAGTCATAGCATAGTTCATCAAGCCTTCTTTATACTAAGGCATCACCAATAACAAGTAAAGTAGGGTTTTCTTCAAGATTTAGGGTTCAAAAACTTCATCATGTTTATTTCATCACAATTTCATAATCACATTCATACAAGCATACAATTAAGCATATGGAAGGGTTTACAAGATTACCCAATGCATATCATTTGCTATTAAGAGTTTACTACAAATAGCATAAAACATAACCTACCTTCACCAAAGATTTGTGACCAAGCAAGAAATCTTCAAGGCAGCCTTGCTCCTCCTCTCTCAAGCGCCTCTCTTTCTCTTCTCTTTCTCTTTCTAATTTTTCTTCCTCAAACCTTCTTCCTCTTACCCTAAATCACAAGAATTCAAGAATAAAAGGTGATGAAACCAACCCACCAATTAACTCAAAGTTAGTCTTTTAACCCCCAAGAAATTGAACTAATAACATTAACCCACTAATTTTATAAATTAAAGCCGGAATAGTCCAAAACGCCCCTTTAAAAATTAGCCAGAAATCCGACCCCGCCTGGGATTACGCAACCTGTGACGGTCCGTCGTGCCTGCGACGGTCCGTCCTGCAGGTCCGTCGCAACGGTCAGAGACTCCATTTCCTCGAAGAGTCTGTGACGGTCCGTCGTGCCCACGACGGTCCGTCCTGCACTTCCGTCACGACGTTCAGAGAGTTGTTCCCAGCACCAAATTCTCAAGAGTTGAAGTGTTTTGAAACGGGGGCTCACGACGGTTCGTCGTGTTTGTGACGGTCCGTCCTGCAGGTCCGTCACAGAGTTCAGAGACTCAATTTCAGTACCCAAATTCATAATTCTAAGTGTTTTGGAACGAAACCCCCTCGACGGTCCGTCGTGACCATGACGGTCCGTCGTGGTGTCCGTCGTATCAGCCAGTTTTTCCAGAAATAAAATCTGCTGCTCAAAACGACTAAACAGGTTGTTACAGAAAGCTAGCAATGCAAACCTCGAAAGATCACGAGTAAGAAGACAACGAGAAATATACCAAAAGACACAAATATTTAACATTTTTCGGTCAATCGACCTACGTCCACAAAGGAGATGAGCAATCCACTATTAATATGAGCGTACAAAATACAGAGAGAAACAACCTCAACCAATTCACTCGGAATACATGGGAGGTTCACACAAGTGATAACTTATCAAGCCTGTGACCCACTAATTCTCTCTCTAACCAAAACTCTTAAAGTCTTTAAGACTACATTGTGAATTTGATTAAGTTAGAAGGAACATGTCTCTATTTATAGAGTCCTAAATCTTTTCCTACCAGAAAAAGGATTAGTCAATCCAAAACCTTTTCCTAAAAGGAAAACCTATTTATGATAAGAAATCAGGGCAAATAAAACCCAACACGATTCGAGGATTCAGAAGCTTACTTTTAACCTCAAGAATGGTAAAAAACGAGTAGAAATCGCTTGGGAATCGTTCCTTAGCTCTAAAAGTCGAAAAATGTCAAAGGTCGTTTAGGTGTTTATTAATGACATAATAGTGCATCTGGCCCGCCACAGCGGCCCTCACCTCTTTGTAGCAGCGGTGCCAAGCAGCACTTTTCAACAGTGAACTCTCATCTTTTATCCTCGATTTCAATTCCTGTCGCACCCACCACAGCGCCCTCTTTCCCGTTGTAGTGGCCCCGCCAGAGCGGCAACACCCACGCCAAAGAGCATTTCTGAACCAGTGAGCAAATTAAAGAATTTCCAATTCGTCATTCCACAACATACCTCTAACCCACGACATTCTATTCATACCTTTTACGCTAACTTCGATTCTGGGAGTTCTACTCACCCCAATTTAATTCCATAAAGTCGTACGGATTCTTTAACGAGTTATCTAACCACTTATGTAATTAAAGTCATAAATAGTTCACCTGATTGTTATCAGATTTCTCTACACTTTGATGACTCCAATTTCCTCCGAATATGGACAAGGTTGGGAAAAATCCAAATACTATTAAAAAGTTTTTCCGGCCCCAATTTTCCTCTATTAGCATTTCTATAACTACGGAAATAGGTCGTTACATTTGCACTTTCAAAAAAAGAATAATTATAATTGTAAAATAAAAAAAATAACTAAATATATCTTGATTTTGTAAATTGATTAGCAATTTGGAACAACTAATATAGAATGGAGAAATATATTATAATATCTAGTTGAAGCTTAAGATGCTTATTTTAGTAGGATCCATCTATGTACTTAATAACAATAATATAGTCATAATTAGAATCCCAAAACAGATTAGATTGTTCTACTTCACTAATTAATGAAACTAACATCATTAATGATATTTATGCACTTTGAATTTAAATTCGTTAGACTAGCATATATTTAACATACATGACCAACAGAGGCGGCGTTAGGTGGGGTTCATGGGTTGAGACTATACGCTATACTTGTATCAGAAAATTAATTAAATCTATATGTTTTGTGAGCTTCTAACAAAATTGATTGACGATTATTAACTAAATTTAGAACCCCCAAACTTTTAATCCTAACTCTTATGACCAAACAACAAGTTTTGTAGTTTTTAAATATAGTATTTTTTAAGCTCATAGAAAAATTTACCCCTACCCATACAACCCCATGTGTCAGTCAAAATCATTCAAACAACTAAAAATTATCATAGGAACATTTAATCGGTTTGATTTGATTTATTTTTTCGAATGTAGTTTTACCAAACTCGTAAACATCCCTAACCACATCAATCAGTAAAATATGTGTGTATTGCATCGTTTTAAATTATCATTTACAAATTGATTTAGCATTGTTTCATCTTTTAGATCATGTAACCTAGATATCTAACCACCCTCACAGTCATTTTGAATTTTGCGTGTTTTCCATATTTCTCCCCTTCTTGTATATAAATATCATTTATGGGGATAGATAACATTGCTTTTCTTATGTCTCCTCTTCTAATATATTCTGAATAATTTTTTATTATGATTTATGGAGATAGGTGATCGAATGTACTGATGTCAGTTGATCAGCATCCTATTATGATGAAGACGCAGGTAAATAGGATCAGAATTTGGCATGCCGTTGATCCAGTGAGCAGCTCAGAGTCATTTGTGAGCCTCCCTTCATTCCGGAGGACATTCTTATCATTTATCTATTTGATTTAGTTTTCAATAAATTAGGATAATTGGGGGTCCTGTCCTTACATCCATCTTTATTTTAGAGGCTTCATAGATAGACAATATTAGTTTTCTTAGGTCTTTCATTTCATTTGTAAATACTTGAAGTTGTCATTTTGGCTAAGTACTACTTAAAGTTATATTCTATGTTAAGTCATCCGCTGGTCAAGTAAGTTAGACCAAGGGTTTGCTTAAAGTCAACAATGGTCATTGGGTGCCAGCCACGTCCAGGGTGTAGGCTTGGGGCGTGACAATTACTAGGCAAGAATGTCAAGTTCTGGAAAATCAACGCTTCTCTATCTTTAAATTTTTACATCATAAATTCTTAAAATATCAATTGTATAAAAATATAACAAACATCAAATTGTTTCTTTGTTCATTCCGAATTAGTTGTCAACTTTTCCTTTTACACCACTTAAGAAATTTTAATTAAAAACGATAATTTAATTGATACCTCTTAAACATCTCTTCTATTCTAAAAACTTGTTTAGGTTCACAATCCAGACAATCGTGATTGGCACCCACACTAACCCTCCGGTGGGAGAACTACTACTACAACCCGAACTAAGCAACTAAACCAAAACTAAGACAACTAAATACGAAAGCAAGTTTATTACTTAAAAATGCGGAATTTAAGTACCTAGAATCTGAAAGTTAATGTACCAAATAATCGCGCTCTCATTTCCCAAAATTTTCCTCTCTCTTCAGACGCTCCATCTACTGCTACAACGACTACAAAAATTCCAAAAATGCGCGCCGCTACGCGGGCGCATGTGCCGCCGGTGGACCTTCAAAGACCGCAGGACCAAAGCCAAATGGGGCGCATGAACATGGAAACAAACCCCAATATGGCACGAACCATGATTCATCTCTGAATTCGCAAGATACAGACGCGATGAATACTGCATTTTCGGAGATGGAGTTTGATCGAGCACGAGAGAATATTTCCCAAGACGTGATGGCTTGGAATCAAGGAAAAATGGTTGAAGATATCGATCCTACCACTCCTGATATACAACCTACCAAAAAATAAGTTCATTCCATCGTCCCAATTGAGAGAAATCAAGAGGCCATTTTTGAAAGAATCGCGAATGAGACACCAGAAATCCGCACTCAATTTCGAACAACTTCGAGCCAAAATCATGATGAAAAGTACTGGGGTTTCTTCCCCGGATGAAGGCACCCATCTCTTAAAAATTTCAGGTGAAATGGACGGAGGAATCACCGGCGGAGGGAATTCCGGTGAAACTCGAGCTCAAACCACCGGAAACCATGGAAAATCGACGACGGGAACTAATTTGCAATCTATTGATAGACATTTTAATATAGGAAACACAACTAACACTTCTTCAATTCATTACAAGGAACTTCGATTCAAAGGAACAAGGAAGGGCATGAAAACGAAGAAACTGAGTCGAGTGCTAGTCAAAGTGCAGGTGGCTGAGTTGAAGAAATAGAGTTCAACATTGGAAACAATTAACTGATGCCACCAGAAACAAAGCAACTTCTTCAGCTGATGCTTAATCAACCAATTTCTCCTTTGGCATTACAAGTAACTCCTCTGAACTAACTCCTAACTTTAATTCTTATAATTTGCAGATCATAACATGTCAAGAGAACAGAGGTGAGGAATGTGGGCAAAGGCAACCTCAAAACAAGAAACAACCAATTCAGCAGCAACAACCTCCAAACAAGGATTTGCAACAACAAAGAAAGGTATATAATTGCACTTCTGGTATTTCACAAGTACTACCAAATCAGGAGAACATTGGTGAGGAATATGGGCAAAGGCAAGCTCAAAAGAATGATCAATCAACTCAGCACCAACAGCTTCCAAGCAAAGATTTGCAGCAACAAAGAAATGCTCACAATGAGAATGGAAAAGGCAAAGAAATTACGGAACATGAAAAAAAATATGAAAGACAACAAAAAGACCAGCTTAAGGATAACAGTCAACAAGAATTAACAAATGCTTCTTATTAAGCCAATAAAGTAAACATGGATTATCAACACAATTTCCCAAAGATCTTTAACAACTTCACTAGGTATGATCCTAACTCTCAACTAGATAGAAACAATAAACAGGGTAACAATGTGGAGCAAGGGAATGCTAGACCTCCTATCAGCCACCAATAGGGGCAAAACACAAGTAACAATGCTAAACAGGACAAGGCTAAAGAACCTGCTCCATACACTGTAGTTCAATCCTTTGCACCCCGCTTGAGGTATAATCAATCTAAGACTGAGATTCCAATTGTGTTGAATGACCCCATACATACAACTAGACAAGGGTACACTGCTGTGCTCTTAGATGAGCATGATTATTATGTGAAATTGGCTAAGTGTTGTAAATATACGCTTGTGGGCAAATTCACCAATACAATGCCTAAAATGGAGTTGGTTAGAAAGAGTTTCACCCTTCAAACTCAACTTACTGGTGTGTGTGTGTGTGTGAAGATTATTTACTTTAACTCTAGGCATGTGTATATGATCTAGATAATGAATTCGACTATCAAATTGTTTGGATAAAATTAAGGATGAGTATTGAAGGGCAGTTTGTGAGAATTCAAGCTTGGACCCCTGATTTTACCCCCGAGGAAGAAACTCCTAATGTTCTCATTTGGGTTGTTGTGCCAGGATTACCATGGCATTGCTATAATAAAGTTATTTTGACTACTATCTTGGAATCTGTTGGGAAGGTTTTATATCTTGATTCCCCAACTTCTCAAAGGACTAGAGGTAGCACAACAAGGGTGAAAGTTCAAGTTGATCTCACTAACAAAAGGCCTGAACATGTATGGTTGGGTTTCAAAAATTCTGACCCCAACAAGGGGAGATGGTTGAAGGTTCAATATGAAGGTATCCCCGACTATTGTATGTATTGTAAATATCAAGGGCATATGGATTATGATTGCACTATAAAAAGAAGATATGAAGATGTGAACAGGAGGAAAGAAATGGAGTCTGAAAAAAAAAACAAGTCAAAAGGAGATCAACGACAAGGTGGAGATGGAATAGAGGAAAATGTTAAGCAAAATCATAAAGGAAACCACCAAGATGGAAAACAGCAAGAGACAAGAAATCAGGGTCAGAGAAATTATGATCAACAACTTTTAGAAAAGGAGGAGCAGTGGCAGACACAAAGAAGAAAACAATAAAAGAATTTGGAGCAAGCTCAACCTAAAACAGCATGGAGAGCACGCTCACCACAACACAAGGAAATCAGTGATAACAGGCACCAGGTACATTAGGTATAACTCCCTCCATTACTACTCACAATCTTTATAGTGATTTAGAACTGCAGGAAGAGGCTGTTCAGGAGCTACAGGTGGACATATCAGGAAAAGAAGGTGCTGCAGACAGTAATATCCAACAAATCCAAGAGCCAAATATTGCCTCACCATCAACAACTCAAAGAACAAATGTCCAAAAGTTGCAGATGGACAATTCAGAAAAGAAAGGTGATGCAAGCATTAATACCTAACAAAATCAAGAAACAAATATTGTTTCACCATCAACAACTCAAAGAACAAAGGTGAAGCAACATCAAACACAGGGTACACCTGCTAATAAAAACAAGAGAACAGGTATTGAATTATCTCTCCCCACACCCCAGCAACCTGCAATAGCTGTTATTGAATATGTTTTGATTG
>JAKWJD010001059.1:0-11103 GCA_027705065.1 Solanum peruvianum | reverse complement strand
ACATATATTGTCAATTTTGATATTTTACAAATTAGAGAAAAAAAATGTTGGCACAAATAATATGTTACATGCACAATTTTCTTCAGTTAGTTCATTCAATGATGGAATCACGACTCACCTAAAGGGTAAAGTAATTAAGAAGAAAATAATTTGAAAATTACTCTTGGAGTAACAAAATTGAAATATAGTCATATAATAGTAAATCAGAAATTTACTAAAGCAAAAGGCACATGGAATAGTAAACTTGGAGTTTACAAGTACTAATAATTTTATTAGTTGGCATGAATAATTTGGTCATCCCAAAGATGTGCATACTGAATAATGGACATCATTGAAAAACTAGAAGATTCTTCAAAGAATTCTTTTGTTGTTGTTCCCATAGTGATTGGATCAACTAATGTTGAGATTAAATCTCTAAATTCTGAAGGTATAAAAGGTGAATATGGGCCCATTCACCTATCATGTGATATGATAAAAAGATGATCCATAAGATAATCACATGTGCGTTTGTTGTCAACATGTAGTTTGACATTCACAAAATTATTTGTGCAAAAATAATTGAGTAAGAGCACAATTTCAGAATGTGCAATCAAGACAATTTATCTTGATAATAATGAAAAATACTCAAGATGATGTGACACTACATGTCTCAAATAGTAAAATCATTGTTTACGAAAATAAAGTTTCATATGTTGATATGAAATATGATATTACATACAAATAATTGTATGAATCAAACCAATAAGTTATAATCAATTTTCTGTAATTGGTTTATGGTCAGGGACCAAATAGTTTTCATCAGATAATTTTGATGTGCAATATATGATTAATGAATATACTATGATGCACAAAGATAGATTCTCCAAAAGATTGAGATATATGTTAGTTTGTCTAACATAAGGGGGAGACTAGAAGCAACACAAGAGTTGTAAATACATCTATTGAATGTCCCTTAAGGATAAAGTCTATGACATGAATGAAGCATGATAGACTAATCAATTCTAAATAAAATAATCCTTGAAAAAGGGGGAGGATAAAAAAAAAATAAATCAAAATGATCATAATAAGGAGACAATGTGCTGGGAGAGCCTACGACATAACACTTTATGAAACCTCATGAGAGGGGTAGCTACCTAAAAAATAATGAAGTGATGAGATCTAAATAAGGTTTGTCGTGTTGTGAATCGATACAAAATGATTTATCGTTGACGATATCTTTAATACAATAGCGCGCAATATTGTAAAAGATTATGAGGATATGAATTCTACATCTATTAAAGCATGCTTGTGTAGAAATAATTATCAAGTGAAAAGTGGAATGGTGCATCTTGGTAAGCGTAAAGCTTATTTGACTTGCAATCTAGGCACTAAAAGATGTCATACATCTAACTTGAATGTTATTGCTTGACAAAATTAAATATCCAATGGGTTCAAAATCTAAAGCATACACAAGTTTTTGGAAAACTTGTTTATAATCTCCTCAAAGGATTAAATCGATTCAAAATGCATGAAGCATATACAAGATTATTATGCAAGTTGATGACTAGAATTGAAACTCTTGAAGAGTTTTCAAAAGGCAATAGATTATTTGCTTAAAGAAGTTGAATATAGGAACTTGCAGAAATCTTTGACCCTGAAGGAAAGATTTATAAAGCAGATAGAAAAACATATTTCGTCAAGGTTTTTCTACACTCATAAGCTTCCAAGAATGTGATATCAACATGCAAGGGGTCTGTTCAAGTAATATTATTGTTGATTTATTCACCAAGTCCTCTACCAACTACAACTTTAAAAAGATGGTGCACAAGCTTGGAAAACGAAGGTTCTAGTCTGAATTGATGTTGTCATTAGGGGAGTTAATTACGCGATGTATTACTCTTTTTTCTCACAAGGTTTTGTCCCACTGGGTTTTCCTTGTTGTAGGTTTTTTAATGAGGCATCCATAATGCGTATTATTAGATATGTGTACTCTTTTTCCTTCACAGACCATTTTTCCCACTGGGTTTTTATCTAGTAAGGTTTTAACGAGGCACATAATCTATCGACATTCAAGGGGGAGTGTTATAACATTTATGTTATAGTGAGTGTCTAATTATGTGGAGTCCTAGTAGGATATGGTTAGGAATCCTACTTGGGGACCAAGTAAGGTTTTCCCTATAAATAAGGGTTTTTCTTCATTGTAAATAAGATTGGAGAAAGATCTATGAATCATAAATATACTTCAAGATGAATAAGAAGTCTTTTCTCTTCTCCCTACTTTCTTCTTCTTCTAATTTCATATAGTTTCATAAGAATTTTTTTTGAAACATTTCTACCCTTTTAACTTTAATAACCTTTTAATTAAAAATGAAAAAAAAAATCAATTTATTTTAAAATAACAAGAATATTATAGACTTTATATTTTCTGACTAACTTTTGGCTAAATTTTAATATCCTTTTTAAATTTCTAACTAATTTTGGCCAAATTTTCTAGTCATTTAACATTACGCTATTTAATATCTATAGTTTCATGTAATTAAGATGTTAGTTTTGTTTGTAATTGAAAACATTGACTTGGATTTTGGTTCTTTGATTGATTAACGTGAGGGGACTGAGGCTTAACATTTCTATAATTTAAACTTATTCTGTGACTTTCATACAATGAAAGAGATGAACAAGTGGTCGAGAGCAAATGATTTGGGTTGGGTATGGACAAAATGACAGGGTTTAAGATTTAAAATTTGAGGTGAATCATTTGATTAAGAATTTGACAAGTGTTTATCGATTAATATTGAGAGTAAATCTACGCCAAAACCTAATGAGAAGGATATATTTAGATTTAAAGTATAGTAGGAAAGGTTTAGTTGAACTAAAAATATAACGAAGAATATATTTTAATTATTTTGAATAGTAAAAGGATATATTTAGCCCCTTTCTTTCATATATTATGAGTCACGATTGTAGTTCAATGAAACTTCTTATGAAAATTCACCGGTATTCACATAAATCCTACTTGTATACATATTAATAATATTGTTATTATAATGTACCTATTTATAAGTTTTTGTGTAAATACAAACTTCCATTTCCGGAGTTTGGTTTATATATTTTTATTATTTTTGATTGTATATTTGTTTTTCATATATATTTATCATCCACAATATATTTTTACGAATCAATTATTATAATTTCATTACTTATATACAATTACTTATTTATATATGTTAATAGTTTATTCACCTTATGATAACTCTTTACTATTTCTATCTTCGTTACAGGATATATGCTCTGATTATGGGGTCTATGTTACCAGCTAGCTTTATTTAGCTATTCATGAGTTTCTTATCTTGTATATTCTCTCGTTTTTAATCTTTTCTCTCTATTTTATGTTTATTATGGATAATGAGTATTCTGTATGGAGTTTGGGCTAAAGTGAGCAGTTATATGTTTCAGAATATCTAAAAAACGAGAATCTTTTTATAAAAACATTGTATTGACTAGAGTTGATACGTACCCAGAAATATACACAAACTGTGTATTTTGTATGTGAGTCTTGGAGATGTTCTTGTGTATCTTTGGACGGTTTTATATTTTGTTTGTGAATATACAAAAAAGGAAAATATAAAAAATTTGTTTTATACTATAAAAAAGTCATAACTGGTTTGTATATTTTTCTTGTCAAGATATAAATATGGTAATTCATTATGATTTTTCATAAATATATACAAATAGCTAAACTAATATATACAAAATTCTGGATTTATATAAGGTTAATTACGTGAGTGAATTCTTTTTAAAATAATTACTTATTTTAAATACACTCTTTAATTATTATCCATTATATAGCAGTTTTTTTAATCTTTCTTTTTCTGACTCGCTCTTTCTCTTTCTCTATATCTTTTTTTTCCATCTCTTTCTTCTCTTTTTTTAATCCTTTTCTTTCTTCTCTGTTGTCCTATTTTTTTCTTACTTTTTTTTTGTTGCTCTTTTTCTCTCTTTTTCTATTGCTCTGTTTCCCTTTATTTCTCGTAGTGTAGTCAATGATATTATATTGTATAAAACTTATATCAATAGTTAATTAGATAAGTAATATAATCTAACAAATGAAGAGGCATAAAAAATTACAAAATGAATTAAAAATTTTAATTAAAATGTATAACAAATATATTAAAGTTGAATTATTAGAAGAGTAGTAATATAATCATAACAAATGAAGAGACATGAATTAAACTTGAATTAAAATTGTATTACAAATATATTAAAGCTTAATTATTAAAAGATAATTAAATATGAATGTAGAATGTAGAAAACAAAAGAGCATTCTTTGATCTGCATGTAAACTAAAGAAAACTTGTATCAATAATATATTAAACAAGTAACCCAATTGTTACAAATCAATCACTTAGTTGCAATATGAATTAAATTTGTATTTAAAAGTATATTATACAAATATTAAAGTTGAGACAAAAGAGAAAATTAAACATAAACAAAAAAAATATAACAAATGAAATATCAAACAGTGATTTATGTGAATTAAACTTGTATCAATAATGAATTAGACAAATATCTAATAATAACAATAAATGAATTAAAATTGTATTAAATTTGAATAAGAAAGAGAGAATTAAGAATGAATAGAAAAAAAAAACTAAAGACTTACAAGACAAGTATTCAATAGTAATAAATAAATCAAAAAACTATTAAATGAATTAAATTGGCATTAAAATTGTAAGATATAGTATTAAAATTGAATTAGAAGAGAGAATTAAGAATGAATGGAGAACTTAACTAACGAACGACATGACAATGATCTATAAACTAATAAGTTATATCAATGATGAATTAAACAAGCTAAGTATCCAATAGTAACTAATAAATCAAAAACTTCAAAATGAATTAAATTTGCATTAATATTGTATTATCTAATTCAACTTTTGTACAATTTTAATAATACATTTAATTCATTTCAATCTAATATTTCACCTAAAATCAATTATAAACTTAACTGAACTTCTTAAAATTGATATATAAACTCCAAACGACATTTTCAATTATTTGTAGGAAACACCTATTCAAACTTATCACAAATTCGTAAAATTCAAATAAAAAATTCAAAATTTGAAGCTTTGTAATGACCATCAATGGTGAACTCTTGCTTCTGTAATTTTAAAGATTTGAAAATTTTGCTTAAAAACATGATTTTATATAAATTTTTAATATTTTTTCCTCTTTTCATCTTGTTTTTGGATAAAAATAGTGACATAGACAAAAATTCAAAGAAGAATATAGTTATTTAAATGAAAAGTTCAAAGAAGAAGAAATAAGAATAAAAAAAAAAAAAAGAGGAAGATATCAGATAAGAGAAACAAATAGAAGAGTAAAAAAAAAAGAAAAACAAAGAGATGAAGGTGTAGAAAGTAAAAAGAAACAAAGACAGAATCGAAGAAGTAGAAGAATTAAAAGAAGAAAAGGCAAAAGGGTTGCAAAGAAGCGGATTTGTATAATTTTTTTAAATCAAAAAATGTTATATTTAGTTAAAATTATGTTGCTATAAATGGTAAATATTTTTATAATATAGCATATTTATGTGATTTACCCTTTATATAACTAGGAACCGAATTATACAAATTCTAAATTTATTTAAATCAGAGAAATTACTACAAATCAAGCGAATAGAGAGAATTGAAAAAATTGTAATCGTGAATTATAATATTCTTAAGCTTTTACTATAATACCTAATATAGGCTAAATGTTTGGTATTCTACATATTTTTTCCAACTTTTTACCCAATGTGTTATTTGGGCCATAACATCAATTTGGGCCAGCAAGCCCTGATCATTCAGCATTGGGCTAGCAGCTTAAATAGTATAACTTACATAATAGCTATAGTTTGAGGGTTATTAGATTAAGATGACTATATTTATCATATTTTTTTAAAAAAATAGCTACAATTTGTTTTAAAAAATAGCTAAATTTTTTTTTTAAAAAAATACATTGAAATTTAAATGTAACTGAAAATCCTATTTTTCTAGCCCACTAATTTGGCACTTTCAAATTGTAACTGACCTTTCCTTAATAGGATTCTTATCAACATATAAAAAATTGAAGATATGCATTCTGTTCTTATACATTGTACTACCGAAAAAATGGCAACGATCTGCGTTTTGATTCGCCATTTCGGAAAATGGAGCGATGAGAATTGTTATGTGGAATACAACATTGACGGGATTGTTTTGAAGGAATATGCTTCATATTTTGATTTAGTTAATGTGATTTCCGTATAATTGAACATTGATCTTACAAAGAAGTGTATGAAGATTAAATACACTATCAAAGGTGACGACACGCCTATGGAAATACGTAACGGCATGGGTGTGCGCCTATATGTTCAGTTGAAAAAAATGAATACTCAAATTGAAGTATATCCCCTGTGTGTTAGTATTTACGATATTGATATTGTAAATTCTGATTCTGGAGAAACTTCTATTGAAAGTGATGTTTGCAACTTGAACACAATAAAGAATTAAATATGAGGATGATCCATTAGCATTGTCCAGCATTTGGCGATCAAACAGTAGATGCATTTGATGTTGAAAATGATTTAATAATCACTAACAGATCGCAAAAGGAGATAATGGTGGATCAGATATACATGGATAAGTCGACATTGAAAGATGTGATGGAAAAATATTCAATCGAAAAAAGTTTAATTCTTGGTGGAGAGGTCAAACTCTATTAGGTAATTGGTTTAAATTTATTCATATTACATTTATTATATATTTTGAAGAGGCACTCAAAACTAAAACCAAACTAAAATGGTATTCGCAGCTATACTCTTGTACGCCAATCTAAAGAATGCACGTGGTTAATGAAAGCGTCAAGTATTAACATCGAAAATGTTCAGAATTAGAGTTTTTAACTCTGAACATACATTTCCTTTAAAGGATGGGGTGCATTCAGATTGTCGTTCGTTGATTGGAGGAATAATATCACCTAAATTGAGGAATCATAAGAGGATGTACAATCAAAATGATATTAAGTATGACATTAAGTTGAACTTGGGTATTGATATTAATTACATGTTGGCATGGCGATCAAAGGAGAAGGCATTAGAATCTATCATGGGGCAACCAACTGTGTCTTACGGGAAGCTACCAGGATACTTGTATACGTTGGATAAGATGTATCCTGATTCACATATACGAATGAATAAAACACCTAATGACGAATTTTTGTATGTTTTTATAGCGCTGGATGCTTTTATAAAGGGATTTGATCATTGCAGGTCAATTGTTGTTGTAGACGACGCCAGCCACCTCAAATCAGCATACACTGGTGTATTCGTACAGCCATCACTATGGATGGAGCAGGTTTTGGATACATACATACATTTAATTTATTTTTATTTTTTTGTTATCATCTATTTTTGTATATTATAATAGAATATATTACCTTTGGCATACAAAGTTATAGATTCGAGAAACGATGCTCCTTGGACATGGTTCTTTGAACAATTCAAAGAAGCATATGAAAAGAGAGAATATGTGTGTAGTATCTGACCGACATAATAATATAGTTAAGGCTGTATCTATTGTATACAACAATGTCCAACATTACGCCTGCATATGGCAGTTGTGGGCTAATGTATGTAAGAATTTTTGAAAAGCAAATGATCAATTGAGTGAAGTATTGTACACTATGGCAAAGGCATATACTCAAAGTGATTTTGATAAGCTAATGAAAAGGGTTGAGCAGTTTGATGTAAGGGTTAAGAATACTTGGAGATGTTGGATATGAGAAGTGGGCAAGGTTGTATGCACCAGTTCCTCGTGGTTGGTTATGACATCGAATATTGCAGAGTGCATCAATTCGACGTTAGTAGCAGCAAGAGAATTATCAATATTTGACTTTCTTGAACAGTGCGATTGATGTTTTGCTAGATGGAATTGCACAAATCAAAAAATGCATCGGCACATTCGCACTGCTTGGGAAGAAGTTTCAAGAGATGCTTTTGCTTAATGAATCAAAATCTGGGCGTATGATGGTATGTATATTGAAAAAAAAATTCTTGTTCAATGGGTTGTGTATTCATTTATTTTAGTAATCAATGATATTTGCTTTAATACTAAAGTGTATAATTGAATTTCTGTATTGATTATAGGTTGTCCCGTCAACTGATTACGTTTATTCCGTAAGTGATGAAGGGAAGAGTTATATTGTATGCTTGGAAAAAAAGACTTGTAGTTGCATCATGTTTCAAGTTGACGGTATACCGTGCTCACATGCGTGGAGTGTGTTAAATAAAAATCGCATGCTTCCGCAAGAATATTGTTTAGATTTTTATAAGCGAGGAACAATATTGAAAACATATGAAGTCCCTGTATATCCTCTCCTTGACAAAAGTGAATGGAACATACCTGAACACATTGCTACCGAAGTTGTGTTGCCACCAAAATTCAAGCGACCTCCAGGAAGGCCAAAAAAGCAACGTGAATAGTCATTTAGCGAGCTGAGCGAAAGGAAGGGTACAAATTCTTGTAGTACATGTGGACAACAAGGTCATAATAGGCGTTCATGTCGAACTGCAACACGAAATGCATAGAAATTATTACATGACACTGTTAAATTGTTCTTGTAGTTAAGTTTTGTTATTTTGAATAAAGGAATGATGACTAAAGGAGTGATGACTTATTTGCCTTTTGAATATTTTGAAATATTTGTTATATAAGATATAATTGAATATTATATAAATCTTAAACATGATACAAATTTTGCAATCAAATTCTTTGGTATAAGTGTATATGTATTTTGACATTGAGTCTCAATATGTAGATTGTTAAAATTATTTGTGGGCTCGCGTCATTATGTGCATGGATGCCATGTTTATACATGTAAAAATGGATCACTTAAGTTTTTACTTTTAATGTGAAAAAAAGATGTGATACAAAAATATGTTATACTTTTTTTTTGGCAGGAAATTATTTTACATGGTCAAAATATCATTTATCTCCTCGTGTTGCAAGCTGATAAGCCATTGAAATATTCACCGATGCCAAGCCAAATCATGAAAAGTCATGATCATCTCAGTAATTATTGAAATAACCAGAATAAATTTAAACCAACTATGTGATCAATATGAATATAAAGAAAAGTTGATAATGTTTGACAAAAAATCAAAATATTAGTTTAAACCATAAGTTCAAAAAATAGAACTAGTAAAAAATACAAATCAATCAGAACAAGTTGACTATTTCGATCCTTGCGGGTGTCCTCATTCTTCTTGGCTGTGCCTCATTATCGCTCATCGCTATCCCCGTCTTTGTCACGACCCAAAACCGAGCCGCGACTGGCACCCACATTCTACCCTCCTATGTGAGCGAACCAACCAATCTAAACCTTAACATTTCAATGTATATACAACAGAATTAATGCGGAAGACTTAAACTCATTAATAAAAACCAATTCAATAACTATTAAAATTCAACATCTATTATTTCCAAAAATCTGGAAGTCATCACCACAAGAACATCTATCCTCAATTACTAAACTAAGAGTATCTAAGAAAACAAAAACAAGTAAAAGCTAGTCCATGCCGGAAGTTCAAGGCATCAAGACTTGAAGAGAAGATCCAGTCCAAGCTAGAAGCATTAGCTCACCCTGAAGATCCGTGTGACCGAAGATTGGCTAGAATTACTGTTGAGTTGAAGACGACGGCACGTTTGCTGCACTCCACAAATAACCAAGAGAAAACATAAGTAGGGGGTCAGTACAACCACAAGTACTGAGTAGATATCATCGGCCAACTCAAAATAGAAGATAAGATATCAAGTAATATTATAATCAACTATGAACTTAACATGTAGCAACAACAAGTACTATATCATTAACAATTAGCCGTCAAGTTCACACATGAGAACTCAAGCCTCAATACCATACTCATTTGGGAATTGGGTTCATTAGTTGAGTATATTTATCATCTTTCAAGATTCATTATCTTTCTTCCTCTTGTGTCGGTACGTGACACTCCGATCCATATTCTATCCTGGTGCCAAAACGTGACCATCCGATCCATATTCTACCCTGGTGCCGAAACGTGGCACTCCGATCCTCATTCTATCCTGGTACCGGAATGTGGCACCCGATCCATATTCTATCCTGGTGTCGGAACGTGACACTTCGATCCTCATTCTATCCTGGTACCGAAACGTGGCACCCGATCTATATTCTATCTTGGTGTCGGAACGTTACACTCTTTCGATCCTCATTCATCCTGGTACCGGAACATGTCACCCATCCTATCCCCTAATTCATCAAGCCTTCTTTATACTATAAGGCATCTTCATGTCATTATATAATATATCAAGCCTTCTTTTACCTAAGGCATCATCATTAACAAGTGAATTAGGGTTTCTTTCAGATTTAAGATTCAATAATAGCTTCATCAAGCTTATTTTATCACAATTTCATAATCACAATCATGGCAAGCATACAATTAAGCACATAGCAGGGTTTACAATACTATCAATACATATCATTCACTATTAAGAGTTCACTACGAATATCGTAAAAACCATAACCTACCTCACCGAAGATTTGAATTCAAGCAAGCTAATCCTCAAATCCTTGCTTTTCCTCTTCGTTCCTCTCTCCTCTCTCTCGTCTCTCTCTCTCTCTCTCTTGATCGATGCTTTCTTCTCTTCTCTTCTCTTGTTCTTTCTATTTTCTTTATTCAAAACCCTCTTTCTTTTACCCTAATTAACTATAATTAAGTGTAAAAGATGACAATAATACCCACTAATTAACTCGAAGTTACTCTTTTTTATCCCCCAAGAAATTGAGTTATTAATTAAACCCACGAAATATATATTGTAGTAGGAATAGTCCAAAACGCCCCTTTAAAACTTAACCAGAAATCCGCTCCGACTGGGATTACGCAACCGTGACGGCCCGTCGTGCCTGCGACGGTCCGTCATGCAGGTCGTTGCAAGATCAGAGACCCCATTTTCACCTAAAGAGTCTGCGCCGGTCCGTCACGCCTGTGACGGTCCGTCCTGCACTTCCGTCATGACATTCAGAGATTCGTTCCCCGTACCAATTCTCAAGGTTGAAGTGTTTTGAAACGGG
>JAKWJD010001058.1:0-11113 GCA_027705065.1 Solanum peruvianum | reverse complement strand
CTGGGCCTATTCGACAGGCCTTTACTAAATGGGTATAAATTTTACTCAGAGGTCTAAATTTAGCATGGTTGGTGTCTATGGAAAGATGATTCAATTATATATCTGTGGGTAGGTCATGGACACCTAATTCATTTTATGCTAAGAGTTATGACCATTTGAAGTTGACCCAACTGCATTTCCCCTTAACTTTCTGCAAATTTTCCACCTACGGACCATGTTGGTCATTCGTATATCTTGTTAGAGAGTGGGTGAATGGGGGTCTCAATCGACGGTCACGGACTAGGGACCGTCTTCTAAACTACGGACCATAAGTTCGTGCGTCGTCCAATACTTAACCAATATTTCTGGGGAGTCTTGATCGATGATCAAGGACTACGGACCATCGTCTGACCTACGGATAGTAAGTACGTCCTTCGTCCAAGACTTAACCAATTTTTCTAGGATATAATTTTTGGGAGTTTTTGGTCCCATCGACGGTTGTGCAGGACAGACCGTGGGTCAGGCTACGATCCATCGATGGTCACTTTAGTTGGACCTGCATATTTTTCTGAAAAAATGATTTTTGGTGTGTTTTGGATACGGGGTGTTACATGTAATTCAAGAACTAATGAATACATAGTTAGGGTTCTGAAATTCATGCGATAATTAGAGTAATAACATGGTAATCTGATTTGGAACATATAACTAGCAAATTAATGATAGTTCTAGAAACCCTAGGTCTAATCATGATAAGGAAATCAAGAATCTGTCTTAAAACTAGGGATCTAATGGGTGAAATGGAACCCACTAGTGAAATCCCACATACCTGGTGATGAAATCCAAGGAGAAATATTTATATTTCGGGGCTGGAACTGATGGAAACTTGTTGCGTTCTTAAATAAGGTTCTTGACCTTTTTCTCCTTTCTTGCTTCTAATTTTCTAAGTTTTGATTTATGATTTTGACTTAGGTAAGTTTTTGTTATGTTTCTAGGATTAACCTGACTAAAATTTGATGATTTAGGGTCAAAACGACGTATCTTAGAGTTTAAACGAAGAAGGAAAAGACCAAAAGACCCCTGAGTTAATTTCTGTCAGACTAAACGACGACCTGGACTGACAAGCCGTCATTCAATCGAAGGTCCGTCATTTGGGTCCGGTCGATAATACTTTAGTAAAACGGGAATAACGTTTTTCTCGGAGGTCTAATTTGTATCAAAATCGGTGGCTATGAAAATATAGTTCAATTATCTATCATTACATTGGTCATGGGACACCTAATTCGTTTTGTGCTGAAAGTTATAACCATTTGAAGTTCACCAACAACATTTCTCCCCTAACAGACTGTTAACTTTCACCTACGGTCACACCTACGGACCGTAGACCAAATGACGGTCCATGTTGGTTATCTGTCGTTTGTGTGAGAGGGTGGGTAGTAAGAGTCTCAATCGATGGACACCATCGACGAACCATATTCAGATCTACGGACCGTCATTCCGTCCATGAGTTGAGACTTAGACGATTTTGGTGAGCTAAATTTTGAGAGAGTTTCAGTGGAAACGACGGATGCATAATATGGGCCATAGATTAGTATACGGTCCATCAATAGTGATTGTCGATTGAACCTGCAGATTTTTGAAAAGCTAATTTTGATATATTTTGAATACGGGGTATTGTACTAACAATCTTAACCATTTTAACTAGTAGCTAATAGTAAACGGTTCAATAAAAAGGTATCAAACTATGAGAAATGACAAAGAAAGTCATGACAATACCTTTCAACAATGGAAATTCTCCTCATCACTGGACTGTGAGAATGATTTGATATACTATAGACACTGTTCACAAGGTAGGCTAGAACAAGCATTGCAAACGAGCAAAGAACATTTCAAAGAGGTAATAGAATAGTTCCTCCAAAATTGTCATACAAAACTCATTGAAGATGAAACTGAACTATCTGGAAACAACAAAAGGACTTGAAACTTCATCATATTAATCCAATTTTATTTTCTGAACTTCTCATGGATTGCTTTATCATTACATTTGCCATAAATTCACCCTAAGCTATTTTGTACAGACACAAACCAAACGTGAAGCCCTGGAAATCTTTTGATCTTCAAGAGCAGAGTAATACCAGTCAAATTCAAATCAAAACACAAGTAGCCACATTGCTATTCCACCATATAATTATTGTAAATCCTTTTTTTTCTTTAGGGTAAATCGGGGTTGGAGAATCAACTATGATTAATAGAACTAAAAATCTTAAGTATGCCTTCACCGTAACTCCAGTTGTCAAACTAATATGATTTTTCTAACATCATAAACAAATGAGGTTATGACCACCCAACTAAGCACAACCGAAAAGCATTACAAGCCATCAAGAGCATGTGTTACTTGAAGCGAAAAAATGACGAATAAGACATAAAATGCTAGGCAGTAACGCAGGTTAAGAAACATTTCAAGAGAAAGATCAGGAAGAGAACAACAAAACAAAACTTTGAATTATAAGTAGGGGAATAACAACAATGAATATAAATTCTTGAATTTTGAAAGCGATATTACATCTGACCCGCGAAAGTAACTAATTAAGAAACACAAATCTCATATTGAATTAACATCAACACAAAGGTAAATCAAATAAAGAAACAAACTCATGAGAACCACTTTCAAACAGTCACAATATCAATCTTAAAATAGAAGAATAGGCGAAAAGAGTACTATGAGGAAAACGACATTACCTTTCTTCGGGCAGTGAACTGGAAAGGGAAGAGCAGGGAAACGATCTTCACTGTGAAACTCGAACACTAATGATAGATGAGGATTCCAGGCAGATTTCAAAATCGAAAAAAGCTTGGAAAAAATGATCTGCAAAACGTACTAGAAAACGTGACTCTCTTATCGACACTTAACTCTTCTTGTCTTGATGTGTTTCTAATATATATATATTTTAAGTATTTTTTCAACTGCTCTAAATGTTTTTTCTAAAATAAATCCCAACTTTTTGCCCCTAACAGTTAAAAGTTGTTTATTAGGAAGGCTAAAATACGAGGACACTCCCAAAAATCAATTAATAAACCTAAAATACTAGCCACACTCCCAAAAATCGTATATAAGAACACAAGAATATCCAAACACTAAATCTAAAATTTAGACTTTCAAAATAGAAGTTCTTACCTGATAAACCCTATTCCAACTAAATCAATCTAAAATCGTGTTCTTTAGTGAGAAATTGGAGAGAAAAGTATGACAGAGAGACTATTTCACTTCATTTAATCATCTTGCCAACAAACCCAAAGTATCCAATTCCTTCTAAGCACAAAACAAAGAAACAACCACTTCAGCTAACATGAAGACACTTGTAGTACTTACACTTGATGAAATAGGCATCGGAAAAGAGAATCAGACTTCCTCTTCAAGAAATCCTTATCGGAGAGACGACTTGAACTATCTATAACTTCAACTCTGCAACTCTTCAGCTCAGTTCTTCAATGACTTGAACTCTTTAGGGTGTTGTTCTCACAAATCGCAGAAGAGAATCCATTCTTTAGATATATTCACTTCTCTTCACCAGTTGTTTATCAGCTCTTTCATCATCTATTTCGTTGTTCAGCTAATATGAAAGTGTGAATGTGTGAAAGTGAAGTCAAAGGAGAAAGCTAAAAAAGATAATGTTTTATGATTTATTAATGTTTATCTTTTTGGCCAATAAAAATGGGAGGGAGACTTAAAAAAAGTGGGGGAATATAATAATTTAGTGAAAAATTTTAAGGCAACACTTTTAAGATGTTCTTTTTTCAATAACAAAAATAGGACATTTTAGAAGTGTGACCATATATGTAAATAGGTGTTGCCAATTATATCACATTGTAACAACAGTTATATAGTGTATCTTATACCATTAAAGAGTACACTATGAAGTGTTGTCAATAATATTGTAGCTAAAAGTTAAAAAATTTGGCTATTCTTTTGAACGCGTTCCTAGAACTACTTTAGACGACACTTTACAAGCGTAGTCCAGAATTAGTATGGTTATAGACCTAAAAATGGTGTAGTGGATGGTCAAATATTTCAACATAAGGATCATTTGTAGAAACATATGTGACATATGTAGCAATATATGGATCATATGTATCAACATATGCCTCAAATCGTAAAACATTTCTTCATAAGGATGATATGTCGCAACATTTGAGGCATCAGTAGCAACATATATCTCATATATAGCAACATATGCCTCAAATGGTCAAACATTGATACATAAGGCTCATATGTAGCGACATATGTGATATACGTAGCAACATATGGATCATATGCATCAACATATGCCTCAATCGTCAAACATTTGTTCATAAAAGTGATATGTTGCAACATTTGAGGCATCTATAGAAACATATGTCTCAGATGTAGCAACATATGCCTCAAATGGTAAAACATTGATACATAAGGGTCATCTATAGCAACATATGTTACATATGCAAAACTACATTTATTTACTCAAACAACTATGAAAAGAAAAAGTAAATTTTGGTTCAGGTATGCAAAACTACGTCAATTTATTTCCACAACTATAATAATTTTAAGGGTTGTACACAACTACATAACAATTTTCCATCTTCCACACTATTCTTCTTGGTAATACTTAATAATACAAAAAAGTGAAACAAACATTCCCGATTAGCTTCACATATTAAACATTGGTCTTTTTCTTCTCTTTCATCACATCATTCGTTACTTCTTTTAATATGTCTTTCATCATTAGTTCCAACTCCTTAATTATGTTCGCTAATCTAAGAGTAATGAACTTGGATTGTATATCAACGTCTTCACAATCCCTCTATCTAAAGAAGTTGCATGAATTCTCCTAAAATACACACCACAAAGAAAGAAATTTAAATTAAAAAAAAAATAAAGAGATCTCAAGTCTAAAAGACTAAGATGTAGAAAGGTACATACATGATAGCATGGACAAGACCAAAATCTTTGACCTGGAATGTCCTTCGTCCATGAAGTTTGCATTGAAAGTAAGTCTCCATGTTTGCAATAGATTTCAACACCCGACATGGCATCATTTTCATCATCACAAACTTGATTTAATGTTGCTTTGACATCATATCAAAAGTAACAAAAAAACTCATTCATTAGATCAAGAATAGGGATCTACAGTTCAAAGAACCACATTCTTACCTAACCAGTATATTGGAAAATTTATAATTTCATTGATTTAAAGATACAGAAAAGTTCCAAATTTTGGTTTAACCAAAGGCCAATCAAATTAGTTGCGTGTTAAAAACAAAGAATAGAAAAGACTGACAGATAAAAGATTGATGAAATAAAATAACACCACTTACATCCCATGCACTCGAGAAATTCGGATCCATGCAAAACGATAGAGGTAGTCCCTCATTGCAGAGAGAGAGGGATGAGAGAGAGAGAAAAAGCACAAGCTTAGAGGAGACCCGGGAAGAGAAGAGACCGAAGCAAAGAGGAAGAAAATGGAAAACCCTATTCTTGAAATGAAAATGAAAACTCTAATATATATATATTATAATATATATATATATATATATTATATATATATAGATATATATATATATATATATATATATATATCGATTGAACCAGTTTTAGTTTTAGTTTTACAGATGAGCTTGCCTATGAATTTTTATAAAGTACTTACGGTTTTAAGTGTTGCCACATATGTAAGATCTGTTGCAATTTTTCCAACTGAACATGCATATGTTTGCACAAATGAAACTTCAATGAGGGGGAAAATCGTGAATTGAGCAAGTTAGGAATGGAAAGATGTCAACTTGGACAAAATTTTACTACTCTCAACCATAACTAAGCAATAAAAATATGGTATAACCCTTGGAATAATGATTCACAAGTGTGTTATATAATTATCATATCAATTTACTTGGTCATTGTATGATGAAATAGTGGGATGATAGTTTTTGTAAATATAATTGATAGAATCAAATGAAGGTATTTGTATTAAACCATAATTTGTTACTTAGACATGTTGTAAGACTATATATTGGTGTTACATGAATTAGTTTACATTAATTGAATTAATCCCAAAGACTCATTTTATGATATACATATGTTGCCACATATGACAGGTCTGTTGCAATTTTGCCGATTGACCTTCATATGTTGGCACGAAAACGAAATATGAAAAGTTGCAAGAGAAAAGAAGTAAGAAAAGACTATGATTGACTTTTCAAAAAGGGAAAAAATATGAAAAGAAGAGAAAAAGTCGTAATTATTATTTTTATTTAATGATCTTAAAATGACAGTAATGATTGATTGATTATTGACATACCTTACAGGTAATTATTTTTTACAAATTGTTGACACACCTTACTTGTAACATATATTTGACATATGTTGAAACATATGCAATAATATGTTGTAGGATATAATATATAACTTTCATATGTTGCCAGAAATAAGTTTCTATGGTCAGTAGCAACACATAATTTTCATATGTTGCAACATGCAATATTGTGTTATAGATTGTGATATATAATTGTCATATGTTTCAACATATTCAATAATCGGTGGTAAGTAGCAACACATAATTGACATATGTTTCCACAAATGAAATATTCTATTGTAAAATATAACACATAATTGCCATATGTTGCCACAGATGCAATAATTTCAAATAAAGCACATATTTTTGTATATACAAAAGCATAAACTATTCTTTTTTAAATTAAGATAAAAAGAGATACATAAGTGACAGAACGTAAATTTACAAGTTCTTTACATATGTCGACACAGATGACAAGACAACAATTTAATTAGATAATCTAGTTCTAAATCTTATATACATAAATCACAATGAATATCATTTTCATTGTAGTTTCTTCTTCAAGTCAAATCATTCCTACGATCAATTCACTCTTCCTCCCATCAAACGAGGCCCTGACATCTACATTCCACCGAAAATATTTTTCAAATGATTTCGACATGTTGTGACTTTTAGTGGCTCGGTTTTTTCATGTTGGAAATGAACATTAAGCCTTCAGTCATGGATTCATTGAAAATTGAAGTTATGGCAAACACAAACTTCGCACCACTGTGGCAATTGTCTGCTGCTTGATTAATCATTTAATGCAATTGAATCTCTACGGATGAAAAATTCATACTACATAAGAAGTAACACATTTAAAATGCAAAATAAAAAATGAAAAATACAGTCGAAAAATATTAAAAATCACTACGCCTTTTGTGCATAAAGCTTCTAAATTCCCTAATACTCTGCACATTTCTAGGAAAAAAAATGACTTTGAACAATCGAGCATCTACGATAAGGAAACTTGACCATGTTACTTCTATATACATAAGATTATTAGTGATTTCATTAAAGACCCTGGAACTAAGAAATGAATAAAATGGTTAGGAAATCATATTAAAGAGAGAAAATTGATTAATACATACGTATCTTAAGTTAGCCCTCATTAAATCTTGTAGGGAGTAGGAAATAATCCTTCAATGATATCAATTAGTAGCTCCCTGGAATGGATTCAATGAAGGTTTTTTACTCATAGTCATTTTTGAAGATTTCTTATTCATATTGGATATTCAATGAAATTTGAAAAGTTGCAACTTTGAGGACGAAGAGAAGAGACAAACTTTTGACTTTTGAAATGCAAGTTCTTATTGTTTTTTCATGCAAAAAAAGGATAAAATATGAAGAGTCGCGTCATTAAGTTTTTTTCTTGAGAGTTGTTCCATTGACAGTAATGATATGATTGATTGACCATTCACACACATTACATGTAAGTATTTTTTAAAAATATGTTGGTACAAATTCATTTTTATGGTACTTGTAACACATAATTGACATATGTTGGGGCAGATGCACTTTTACGTTGTAAGATCTAACACGTAATCGGTATATGTTTCCATAGATGCAATATTCTGTTTTAAGTGGCAACACATAATCGTCTTATGTTGCCACCGATGCAATATTTTGTGTTTAGTAACAACACATAATTCTCATATGTTCCACACATGTAATATTCTGTTGTAAATAGCAACACATAATTGACATATGTTTTGACAGATGAAATATTCTATTGTAAGTAACAACACATAATTGACATATGTTTCCACAAATGAAATATTCTATTGTAACTAGCAACACATAATTAAATAAATCACATATTATATATAAATAACATCACATAAGTTGATTCTAAATAAGATAAGAAGATAAGGGAGAAACATCATCCTCAAATAAGAAAGAACATTCATTAAAATTCAACAACACTTCTTATAGGGCATTTCTATTTGGACTTGTAGTTTTTTTGTGGCCAAAGTTCCTACATATGGAACACTTATTTTTTCTTGTTGGAAATAATTCACCAACTCCACGTCGTCTCTTATATCTCCTTCTTCCACGTTTTCTTGAATCAACATCTGGAGGAGTTATTTATCTTTGTATCATATCCAAAGGGACAATCCAAGAACCTTCAGGTGGCATCGAGTGAATTTCCTGACAATACGTCATTATGTATTTTTCCACCGAATAATATGGAGAGGATTGCTCATAAATTTGATTTCCATAATAGTCACCATATTGGGAAAGAAGCTCTTTCATGGCATGTGGACAAGGTATTTTGTCCAATTTAAAATTTATACAAGTACTAGTTCTTCCTTGTAGATCCACAGTAGCACATCACCATGACTAGTGACACTGAACTTGTAGTTAGCGACTTTTATGAGGCAAAAAATTGTTGCTCGCGTTGACACACTTTGATATGTATTTTTCAATTGAACAAATCTATTTGCAGAGGACACCAGATCCATAGGCCTCTGGTGATATGAAAATGCAAATCTCCTTTTTTATTTCATCAAATAGAGTGACAATGGGAAATTCTCTTGCAACATCAAACATAGCAGTCACTGACTCCGCGATATTTGATGTCATAATATTATATCTACACAATAAAAAATAAAATCAAACAAAACACATAAAATAAAAATAAACTCAAATGAGATGGTACCTATTTCCCGAGCAAAATGCCCTACTCCATGTGTGGAATCATATACGTTCAAGAGCTTCAGTCACCTTGGGTACCAAATCTCTTAATTGATTGAAATGGTCATTGAACTCACATCTATCGTACACCTTTGATGTTTTATAAAAATGTGATACTACCATTGAATTGTGAAAGTTATTTTGAATATTTTCCCCAAGTGTCTCATGCAACAACCATAATGAGATGTAGGGTAGATTCTTTTAACCATCTTTCGAATACTTGGATGTCTATCAGAAATAATGCACAACTCATGAGTATCATCTACAAAGTGTAACGACCTGTTTAGTCGTTTTGAGCAGCAGATTTTATTTCTGGAAAACTGGCTGAAACGACGGACCCCACGACGGACCGTCATGGGCACGACGGACCGTCGCAGGGTATCGTTTCAAAACACTTAGAAATTCTGAAATGGGTACTGAAAATCGACTCTCTGAACTTCGTGATGAAATGGCAGGACGGACCGTCACATGCGTGAGGGGCCGTCACAGATTCTTCAGTGGAAAAAGCCTCTGAACTTGCGACGACCTGCAGGACGAACCGTCGCAGGCACGACGGGCCGTCAAAGGTTGCGTAATCCCAGTCTGGGTCGGATTTCTTTACACGTTTTTAGGGACGTTTTGGACTATTCCTACTTTAATTATAAAGTTAGAGGGTTTAAGGTTAATAAGTCTAATTACTTGGGGGTTTTAAAAGAGGAGGGTTAAGAATATTCTTTCTTTCGTGCTACTACTTGAGTCCAATTGGTATCTAGGCGATACGAATTGGTATCTGACCATCTTCACTCTATTTCGCAGATGGTTAGAACTAGAGCAACGACCGCGCCAACGACAACACGGCAAGACAAGAAACGTCTGAGCCAGCCACTGGGGTGTGGCTCGAGGAAGAGCAGCGGCAAGAGGCTGTGGTAGAGGTCGGGGGAGGACGTCCTCTAGAGGAAGAGGACGAGCACCGATCCTATCTGGGTACTAGGGCGGTGACTCCTCCACCGAGAGGAGTGATAAGAGAGGGTGAGGAAGGGGAGAGTGAACAAGTGCAAAATGAGGAATTGCCACACCAACCTACCCCAGAGATGATCAATCAGGTTCTTGCTTATCTTAGCGGGTTATCTGATCAGGGTCAGGCACCTCCAGGGTTTTTGCACCAACACCTCCGGTTCAGAGATAGACATGCGGCTACTATGGCTCCTCGTTATGGATGCCTCATTGGACATAGGCACGTTTCCACGTCTGACTACGGGGGCTATAATGACAAATGATCAGCATGAACTTTTCAGTAAGTTCTTGAATTGAAACCTCCAGTCTTCAAGGGTGCTGAATCTGAGGATGCTTATGATTTCTGGTTGACTGTCATGAGCTACTACATAAGATGGGTATAGTGGAGTGGTTCGGTGTGAGTTCGTGAGTTATCAACTTCAAGGGAACGCCAAAATGTGGGTGGCGGTCACATGTTGAGTGTCAACCAACAGAGGCACCGCCTATGACTTGGGCATCATTCTCTAGCTTGTTTATGGAGAAGTACATCCCACGGACTTTGAGGGATAGGAGGAGGGATAAGTTCTTGAGCCTAGAGCAAGGTTAGGATGTCGGTCAACGCATATGAGGCTAAGTTTCGTGCTTTATCAAGGTATGCCACTCAACCTGTTTCAGTCCACAAGAGCGGATTCGCCGGTGTTGTGAAGGGTTGAGGTCAGAATTGCGGATTTCGGCCTCACAGATAGCGGCAAACGGCAAAATCCTTTCAAGAAGTGGTTAGACTTCGTGATAGAGGTGGAAGGAGTAAAGCCAGACGACTTCACCATGGCATCGACATCAAAAAGGTTTCGAAAGGGAGGTGAGTTTAATGGTCTTTATCGAGAGGGACAGGGTTCCGGAGGTTACTCAGTCCGACCAAATCAGTCTTCACTACAGACTGTAGTTGGGGGTCCACCTCAGACCGGTCAACACTTCTCTGAGAGACCTATGATGAACCCAGAGAGTGCTATGGATGCGGGGAGATTGGAAATATTAAGAGATATTGTCCAAAACAGAGTTACGACCCCCAATAGCTAGAGTAGAGGTTAGATGGTGGGTTATGGAAGAGG
>JAKWJD010001057.1:0-11170 GCA_027705065.1 Solanum peruvianum | reverse complement strand
TTTGAGTTAGCTGGGGTATGTACCAGCAACTCAACTCAATTAGAGGCTTTTTAGACATAGTATTAGAATCATCTTTATATGGTAAGTTTATCTTTCAATGCTTGAAATATTAAGTTTATATTTAAGATGCTATTAAACTAATTGTATGTTTTATATATTCAAACTAGGTGGACTCTTCCCTTTTTACAGTTATCTATTGTTTTAGATTCTACATAATACATGTTTTATTCGGTCATTATCAAAATGCTTGATATATGCAAGACACAGTGTTAGCTTGTGGTCTCTCATGATCCTATGTCTCGTGTTATGTCAAGAGGACAGTCTTGGGGCGTGACAGTTTCTGTGGTCTCGGATGCAATCGAATGTTTTTTTTGGTGATTTTGACCCTTTGAGTTGAGAGTTAATAGTATGGTTGACTTTAGTCAATATTTTTAATTTCGAGCATCATTAGATATTTAAAATGTTTGATGAATTGATTATGAATTTGTGTTGTATGTGTTATGACGCATTAATCCTCATTTGACATATCATTGTTCATGGAAATATGAGAAAGTGGAGAAAAGTTATTTATTTTAGAAAGAAAATGAGACAGCTTACATTTATTATTGACGACGAGTCAGGTGACAAGATGATGAGACATTGAGATTTTGAAATTTTTATATGGACTGTGAGTCCCCATGGGTCTTTTTCCGGAAATTAAATCTTGGCGAGGTGTATACAATAGGTTGTGTGATCATCTTATTGAATACAATTCTTCTATTATGAGAATTATGATTATAATTATAAACAATATTAATTTACTCATTTATCAATAAAATAATAAATTAATTACTAAAAGGCTTAAGGACTTAAATTCTATCATTATGTGATAAAAATATTAGCATTTAATCAAATAACTAATTAATCAATTTTTAATTTAGTAAAAGGGGAAAATAGTAATTCAACTTTTTAGTTTGAAGCTTACCACTTATAATAATATATGATATATGATGAATTCATTTTAATTTTGATTCTTACGACATCTGACTTAATACATGTAATCTTTAATTAGTTACATTACTTAATTATCAATATATTATGTTGAGTATATGTATTGTTACTTCATAGTTGATAATAATTCAATTCTAAAAGATAATTCAATAACATACTTCAACACACACTAGAGTTATTGAAGAATAGAAATTTCACATCTAATATCACAAAAATCAAAAGAGCAAATCACTTTTTTGCATTAATCAATGAAGGTATTTTATCAATAAGGAAAATTATTCCACTCTTCAACACATCCAGAATCAAGGCTTCATTGCTGCAAAAAGAAAATGACAATATAATATCTCTAAGTAATGTTTCATGCATAAATGTCTTATTTTCTATTTATAGATCCTTTAATAGTCATAAGCCTCTTAAGAAAAATGTTGAAGTCTTCATCTACTAAGAATACTTAACCTAACCTTTCTTGAGTCAGTTCCAAATCTTATTCCTCCTTGTTTGAATCATGTGTTCTTTAAGAAGGTTTTCACAATCCTCCTCTTCACCTCCTTTGCAAATTAGCCATGCAAAAGTTTTTTCGAATAAACAATATGAATTTTAAAGCTCAACTAGAGAGAAAACCTTTTCAAATACATATTGATGATATAGTCTTAAAAGCAAAGAAAATTCAAGTATATGAAATAACAATATTTTTTAAATAAACAAAAATGGAAATGATACGTTGTAATAGTTTGGTGATTACCAGGGTGTGATTCACACATGTCGTTTGTGAAGAGGCAATACTGAGGAGGGTAATTTTGGATGAAAAAAAGGTCATTGTCCGTAACAACTTATCTTAACCTCTGCCATCTGTCAGTCATAAGAGACCGACTATATTCAAAGAAATTTTCCAATGTAAAATCCAAACAACTATCAGAGACCACTTCAAGAATTTTAGCAGCTCTAAGTTGAGCTTCTTTTGATACACCAATTGTACTAATCTCCATGAACTTTGTCATCTTCCCTGCCACCTCTTTGTCTTTAACAAGTGCCCAACTACATGCAAATAAAATTATAATAATTGATAACAAAAATATTTTCTAATTTTGTGATAGTGATCTCACTTCAAATTTGATGTTTGAAAAACATACCCAATTCTCGAACCAGCATGACCAGTGCATTTGGAAATAGTAAATAGCATAACATCATGGTTGGCAGGTGAAGTAATAGAAGTATACTGTGGCCAATAATAAGCTAAAATGTATATTAATTTTCCTTGATCTCCATTAACTACAGGCTCTCTAATAATTCCATCAGGATTATTTGGAGATGTAATCAACTCAATCTAAGGTCCATCTTTCTCAAAAAAATTTGCATTTCAGCCAATTTATGTAGTCCTGACCTCACAAAATCAGTCATATCAGGATATGCCTGAAAGAAGACAAAATATTATAAATTGGTCAAAAAGTGTTAGTTTTAAATTTGACTTATTAAGTCACATGATGTATTCCAAGAACTATGATTCATGTTTTAGGGTGTGACCAAGTAATTACTGAAATTTATTGTGAATCTTTAAATTTCAAATTAAAAATCCAGCGAAGGAAAAAAGAATTTTATATTAAATGGATCTAACATGTACCAAGAACAAAAACTTCATACTGTTAATTTAATTGAGCATGGCATATCCTTCACAATTTAAATAAAAAATATATAGTATAAACATGTACCGAATAAAAAGGTGAAGTTGAAACTACGCTGATTGGTTCAAGTTGATCAGATGGTGAAAGAGCATAAAGGGCACCCTGCACAAGCTGGCTCGATCCAATGCCTACAACAATATAATTATTATCCACAATTGCATTTCAAACTATATTGTGCAACCTCTTAATTTGTTCTTCTAGTTTTGACTCCAAGAACCAACACAAGCTCTTACCATTAGCAAAATAACTCAATGAATCTTATTGAAAGTTATGTTACACTTGTTCCCCATTTTTCGCAAATATGACTCATACATTGTTGGATCACCACTATAGTCACAAAAATGAAATCCCAAATTAGTATATATTCCAACAAAGAATTGAGAATTTCATCAAATCATAAGAAAATGGAACTACTCTTGAGAAGATTTAATCAATCTCAAAATCTAGCTAAATCACTAGGAAAGGATTCTACAAGGACACAATGGTTTGCACTGTCTGATCATTTATAAGGCCACTCGATAAATTTTGTCCCCCTTTTATCTCAACGAGGAGATTCTTCTCTAAAAGTAGGTAGATGAATATTTTTTTAAGATAAAATTATTCCAGTTGGTTAATAAAAGACCTAATTTAAACGATCGCTCGAAAAAGGCAATTGGAGAAAAATTATCTCATTCTGACACATTACACCCAATGACATTTGGAGGGCACAAAATATAGTTGAGCGCTCAACGTTGAGTAAATCGAAATGATGATTACATATAAAAAAATAATTGACTCCACGAGGATAGGTTAGACAACAAGCTTATGACTTTTACGAAAAATTCTAAGAAAAGTAAATTTAAATTGTTAAAGAAAACTCACTGATCTAGAACAATAGTGGGGGAAGTATCCCTTGTGCCATTTTCTGGAGTTGCACAAGGGAATGAAGAACACTTGACAAGACAGGTATATATAAGGAATTATTTTTATGACAATTGGATTTTAAAAGGTGTACATTAAAAATTAAAATTTATGTCTTTTATGAAGAGTTGTGACTTTTATGAAGAATGTGACTTTTATGTAAAGTTTTGACATTTTTGAACAATTGTGACTTCTATGAAAAACTATGACTTTTTCGTAAGGTTGTGATTTTTACGAATGGTTATGAGTTTTGGCTTTTCATAAAGGGTTGAGACCTTTTCGATAAGGCAAAATAAACACTTGTTCACACTACTCTTTATTTTCTATTAATAGAGGGGTTTCGTAGTATAACTATATTTGATTTACTATTGTTGAGTGGTTCATTGACACTATCTTGTTAGATGCCGATACAACGGTGACTAAGATCGTTATATTATGAGAGGATATATTTCATTAACCTCGGGTACTTCAAGGGAATAATTTCCTAAAGGACGCAATATGCTGGCTCGATTTTCTTTTCTGAGAAAATATCTTTATTATATTGTTTCTAATATGTTTTTGAGTAAATTTTCTTTGCTATTTTTAAGTTTCCATTTTATATATTCTTAAACTCTGTTGTTCCTTAGCATGTTCTTCAAGTTATTGTTATATGTATCTTAGTAATATTTGTTTAACTACAACTTTAAGGAAATTATTTTGTCTTTGTATATTTTTTGGTTCTTTTTATTGAAGGAAATAGATCATGGAAGTAGATCTTTGTGTTCTTATAATTTGTTTTGGTCACACTTTTGGATTGGGGCACAACATATCGTAAACGCGGTTGTTATGATATTTATATGATACTAGTATATCTATGTATGTAATTGATGAAGGGATCTGAAACTTGATACTACACAGTAGTTTCTTATTATTTGCGACTATAACCTAAAACAAATTCACGTTGATAAATATAATTTGTTATTGGCTTAATAGTTTAATTCTCCATTGTGGTAAATTTGGGTAGAGAAATGTTTTTTTGTGTGTTACATCCAATTGTGCAAGCATATATCTTTGATTTTACTCCAGTGAAATTGATAATGGATAAAGACCCAAGTGACTTTTGACAGCAAGAAAAGTGGCTTGTATGACATCATCATTATTGTCACATAGATATGATTCAATGGGACTAAAAATTGAGTTCTATCTTTATTTTCCTTATTTATTTCATATTCACCTTTATAACTTATTAGACTTTTTTCATAAATTTTAGGAGAGATCTTCATTATGAGATGATCTTAGAATATAATTTTGGTCTATTTGGAGACTATTTGTTTTTGTAGTTTTCAACTATATCTGAAATTTGATTGTGTCGGATTTTTGGAGAATAATTTTTTTTTGATTTTCTAATCCTTTGATTTGATGAATATAAGAACTTCACCATATAATATTTGAAGGTGCATTTGGTTCAAAGAATATACAATGTAGCCATGAATATTAAGGCTAAATGATTTATAGAGTATATAAACGTCATTGCTAACTAGAACCGGTGTTGTATTTTTTATTTCTAGAGATACAAAATGTTAAAACTAAAGTACTGTTTTAAATTATTTTTCAAATATGATACACAAAATGAAAATAGTTAAACAGATATAAGTTTTAAAAACAATAAATATATCTATTAACTAATTATAAAACTACAAATCAAAAAATAACATGTATTCAATTTGTGCACTTATCATTTGCCTTCGGGAGATTATGCAAACTCTCTAAGTCATGTAAGCATTTATTATATATCTATTTCATTATAAATTAGTTTCCAGGAGGGAGGGAGGAGGTAGTTTATAATAGGACCCTAGTAAAGATTAGGTGTGTCTCTTGAATTTCGTTCATATTCTAGGGGTACTTGTGTCTTATCGCTAAAGAATATCCTCATTTGATAGAAACAAATTTCATAAATAATCAGCCTTATTTGTTAGTATTGAGAATACTAAATTGTTTGTGACTAAAGTTAGTGATTTTGTGTCTGCTATGGGTGCCTCTGTGGAATAAACTTTGATATTTTGTAAAGATTGTCAAAGGAAATTGAAGCACTACAATTATTTTCTAAAAATATTATTTCCAAAAGACACTTCATGCTGTCAATGACATTTTAATAGAAAAATATTTTCTCTAGGAAATTAAGTTACAAAATGATGAGGAAATTACGTCCTCTCTATGTATAGGAAAAATAAAGTTCTACAAAGAGGCATTCCATATTTATTGTCTTTCCGCACACTCCATGCTTCAATGCACCTCATTTCCACTCTACCCCTATAAAGTACTCCATCCCATCTCTCATAGTACTATATTTCTAGATTATATGTAAATAATTTTAAGAGAATATTTTCGCATATGTGCCGCACACAAGATCAAAGTTTTGGTAAGAAACCTACTTGTTTCCTAAGAATATGTTTCCTTCATATATATAACACACTCTTAGAATATAGTCTTTTCTTTCTATATATTTTTGTCAAATCTAATTTATACTTTTGTGTACATCAATGATAAAAAAAGTAAGATTTTAAAATAAGAAATTTTTTATAGATATATTTTCATTCTAATGTTTGATGTTTGTCTTTCAGGTTCAACATGGCTCAAGGCTATATGTTTATTCATCGTGGAAAAAAATAATGAAGACTAAGACCTTTTGGTTAAGGATAATCGTCATTTTCATGTTTCAATAATAGAGACCATTGATTTCATTATCCAAAGCTGGAAGTAATGGCACACATCTCTTTCCACCAAGAAAAGTCAGCTTAAAATTCAACAACATAAAAGAAATACAAAAAGTAAAACAATAATAACATGATATAGGATAACTTAGTAATTCTAATACTACCCCAAAACCTAGAAGTACAAGTCTTAATGTCTTTGTCTCTAGCATAGAGCAAAACACAAAATAAGGAACAAGAGATTCTGTTGGGATGACAAGCAGTTGCCTCTCAAAGTCTTTCGAAAGCCTTAAAACACTACAAGAAATTCAGTCTCTAAGGAAGGGAAATCTAGTCCCAGAACGTTCAAATCTGATCCCAAATGAGTAATCGTCTTCTGAAAAGTTTTGTCAACACTAGTCCTTGAAAGTGTTGTCGCTACTAAGTCAATAAGGACGATTTCAAAAGAACTGGTCCCTGAATGGTTTTGAGATGACAATAAACAATAGTTGTGAAATACTTTGAGAGATTGCATATCTAGTATCAAATAGACCGTTGATACCTTGATGTTCAAGTTGTTACACCTCTTTTGCAACCTTCCGCAACCTAGTCCTAGTCATGTATTATTATAAATGGGAGGCTCAATTTCAAAGTTGAATTACGTTTTTACCCTTTTACTTAATAAAAATATTAAACAAATAAATATATCTAATATAATTAGTAGTAATATTTTCATTGTTACATAATAATGCAATAAATAAAATATCTACACTAATTAAAGGGAAAAGGTATGATATACCCCTCAACTTTGTCATTTACAGCTGATATATCCCTTGTTATGAAAGTGGCTCATATATACCCCTACTTGTAAACAAATGGCTCACATATACCCTTGTCCTCTAACAGAAATGGAAAAAATAATAATTTTAATCTAAATTTTTATTATTTTTTTCTAAAAAATATAATGCCATATGAGTAAATTTAATCCTCGTCAAACAAATATTTTAATTTTTTTTGTTTCAATGACTAATTTATAATTATATTTTGATAATCAAATTTATTTATGTTTCACTAATATTCTTGTAAAACTTATTATAGATGACCAAATTTTTTCTTCGAATACGAAATTAAATTATAATACACACAAAAAAAATTAAAAGGAATGAAAGATAAAACATAAGAATAAGAAACTCAAATAATTATAATAAAAAAAGTCAAAAAATAATTTATATATGAAAAAAATTAAAATATACCTTAAACTTTGATACAAGAATCATATATACCCCTAAATAATTTTTTTTAAAAAATTACAAGTAATAAATATAAATTTAAAACTAATTTTTTAACTTCCGTTAATGAAGGGTATATATGAGCCATTTTGTAACAGGAGGGATACATGTTAGCCGTTTGTATAACGGTAAGGGCATATATGAGCCACTTTTATAACGGGGGTATATAAGCTCCAAATGACAAAGTTGAGGGGTGTAGCAAACCCTTTTCCCCTAATTAAATAGGATTAAATTTTAATTATCAAACAATTACAATAATCTATATTCAATGTCTTGGAATTGTTAGCTTTTCATCTTCTTAAAATTGTCCTCTATTCAATATTTTGGTTTCGTTTTAACTTCCTAAAATTGTGAAATATTAATATCAAGCCCTTAGTGTAATTTATATTTTACTATATAATTAAAAGTACTTATCCCAATAATTTTAAATTTTTTAATTCTTTTAATTTTCATCCGTTAGAAAACTTTTCATGTACTCTATATGTTTTACATAGTACAACTATCATTTTAAAAATAGTATAAAATGTAGTTCCAATTTATTTGCACAGTAATTTAGGTAAATGTATTACTATTTAAATTATATCATATAATTGAAAGCTACAGATACTTATAGCTTATTCCAGAACTGAGGCAGCAATGCCAAAGAATCATTTCATGGTACTTTACATCTCAGGTGATGTTAATTAATTCGTTATAATTCTTTTGTCTTTTATGTTGTTAATCTTTAATTTATGTTACACGTTAATATGTTATTGCATGTATTATTATAGAAAAAAATTGTTATATATGAGATTATATAATTTAGAGGTTTAATTAAAAAAAATAGTAGTTATTAGTCCGATGTGTTGTTGCAATGGATGATACTATATATATATCTATATATATATAGATATATTATATATATATATATAATATATATATATTATATATATATATATATATATACTATATATATATATATATATATATATATGTATATACGTATATGTATTTGTACATATGTATATATGTATATGTATTTGTACATATGTATATGTATAAAGAACAAATGACTCAGAAGTTTCAATTAGACAAAATATAATCTTTGCTTTCAAATTCACTTAACTCATTGCCCATTTAATCTATATTATTTTTAAAAAAAAGTTACTTAGCGTGAAATACACGTGCGATGCACGTGTTCGAGAACTAGTAACTCTAGACAGATGAGTGTGACCTTGTCCTAGAATAGCATTAGAGACCATTAAAAATCTTCTCCCAGATTAGCAATAGCGACCATAACAAACTGGCCCTAGAGAAGTTTTAGGGAAGAACAACAACATGGTTCTAAAATTGCTTTAATGATGAGCTTCGATTCTAGTCCTATCTTATGAATTAGAGACGTGCAACAATTTTGGTCCTAGATTGACCTTTAGAGATAGTAAATAATTATGGTCTCTAACTAATCAATATTGATCTTACAACCATTAATTATCACAAGAATCGAACAAATATCAAATTAATTACAATTATAAATCTGGATACAAAATACTATAGAGAGGGGTGCAGGGTGATAGAAATAAATAGTACGATTGAAACAATACATTTGTGAGTTTCAATATTTGCTTAAAAAAACGTAGATAACATCCAAGGTTTTTGATAACATTCATAGGAAAGTAGGAATGAGTTAGTCCATCTTCTAAGCTAGTATCTTCATCGGATAATAAACAAAAGTTGGGCAAAAACGTAAAGTTTAGTCATTGTCATGTAATATCCGGAAACATCTACAAAAGCTGCAAGACATAAGAAAAAAATCTATTAGAATTTTTTTTGATACATCAATCAAGGATCCAAGCGATCATTCAACGATTTGTTTTTCTCATTCAATGATTTGTTTTATTCATTCAAAGATTTGATATTCTCGCGAGTTGAACATAGTGCAAACAATAATTGAACGAAGTAGTTCCACCTTTCAAGTCTTTTTCCTTTACTTCACCCCTAATCCAAATACATGGCTACGAGTTTGAGGTCCATTTTTTAACAATCCCTATAATAGGTAGAGATGGATCTGCTAGAACAATTTCTCTAAGTTGTGCCTATAAAATATATCAAACAACATTTTCTATCATAACACATCAATTCAATTAATTAATATATTATATTTACCAAATGTACATTTTTTCAATTGCTTCAGTCTCAACAAAATTGTTATCTTATTACCAGACTCAAAAAAATACTCGCCAGATTTGGTGGATTGCCATCTTTCCCTCCCTTTACATAAAAGTCAAACATGTCAAATAATACACACCGTGTAACAAGTCTATTTCGGAAAAATTAAGTTCATGATATTACCTTTTCATAGATAATCTTTCTAACAGCCTTGCTACCAATATGATGAAACATCTTCAACTTTGTTCTACTTGTTGCATTCCTGGTGCCTCTTGCTTGTATTTGTTCAACAATAAGTTTCTTGCCTATATTTATTCAACAAGAAGTTGCATTCTAGGAGGATAAATGGAAATAATAGACCATAGAAAAGCTATTATAGTTGTTGATATACTCTCCAAATAGGGATTCGCTCGTCACAAAATAAGTGTGGGCCAAAACACCAAAATATTTCTTAGATGTTCAGTAGACTAGTAAAGTAGGTAAAACAAACTAAAGAAAAGAGAACATAGCAAAGTAGACTATTAATTCAATAGGCATACTTGAAAACTTTCAGAAGAAAAATTCTCCTACACTAACCATTTCCATTCGTTTTTGCATAGTCTCGTTCGGACATTCTTAAGAGACTGTTGGATTGGCTTGACCTTCAAATATTTGCATGCAAGCGTCCTCTCAATTTGTTCCATAACTCATTAATCAATCCCAATATATGGTCACGATGATCATTCATATCAACACTCTCAAATTTATGCTATAACAATTGAAACATGAATTGAGTTATTATCTAAAAGTTAGATTTTTATTTCTTTACATTTTAGGTACTCTATTATAGATTCTTTATCTTACAATTGATTATCGATACTTGCTACTGTAGATTGACTTTTAAAATAAGAAACATTAGTTATATGGACAAAAAACACATCAGGTAGCACTAAATAATATGAATTATGTGTATATTTTGTGGGGTCCATTCCCATGTACTCAACTTTGAATAACTTTGTGCCAATTTCAAAGTTTGATAGAGTTGGTAAGCTATGAAGAAGAAAAAATTGTTTTCTGCCAATTTCAAAGTTTGGTAGAGTAGGTAAGCTATAAAGAAGAAAAAAGTTGTTTTTCTTCTGTAGCACATTTGGAGGGTAGTGTATTTGTTCTGTATAAAAGGGAGGACAATTCTCCATTCTAAATACACCAAAAAGAATTACAAAGGAGAGAAAATAAGAGTGAGGAATCACAAAGGAAAATAATCTGTGAGGAAAAATAGAGAGTGTGAGCGATATTGTATTGAGGTGAAAAAATCAAAAGAGTGTTATTTCTTTTGAATGTGTAGTGGTCTTTGGAGTTTACTCTGACATACAAGTGTAAAATCCTTGCTATAGCGATATTCGTTGCTCCTCTCGGGTCGTGGTTTTTCTCTTATTTAGGAGGGTTTCCACGTAAAATCTTGGTGTCATTATTTCTCTTTTATTCTCGTTGATTAACCGTATTGTTGTGTTATGCATTT
>JAKWJD010001056.1:0-11179 GCA_027705065.1 Solanum peruvianum | reverse complement strand
TATCCGATTCATTTTCGTCTATTTCATTTTCTTCAATATTTTCACTTAATTTTTGTTTTATCTCATTTATTTCATTAGTTAATTCGAGCTCTTTATCTTTTTCTATCAGTTTCTCTTTTTGTTTAGTTTCATATAATAATTTTAACTTAGCTAATTCTTTTTCTAATTCACAGATTCTTGTATTTTTTATTTCTTCTAGATGTTGTACTTCTTGCTTTGCTTGAATATTTATCTTTTCAATTTCTTTTGATTTATCTATTTCTTCATTTTCTTTTGTTATTTTTATCATAGCTGTCAGACTATCTTCTAATTTTGCTGTTTCTTTTTCTAGCATTAAATATAAGTTATTTCATTTTTTTATATCTTCTTCCTAAATTTGAAAATATTTTTTTTATTGTTAATCCATCTTGGTTCTCATATGTCTTTTCATCTACTGCAAATTCTTCTTTATACATTATAATTTATAAATTATATTATGTTGTAACCTATATTCAAGGCAATCTATTTGTATTTCAACATAAATATAACTTTTCTTTGTGCTAATATTGATTTTTTTCATACTCCTGCTAACCTATTTTGTTCAAGTCTATTTTTTCTATGTTCTAACTCTTACTCTAATTCAGTTATATTTTCTATTAGTCTTTCTCTATGTTCTATTTTTTAATCCATTTATATGTTTCTGTACAAATTTTTTAAAAAGTTTACTTAATTTGCTTTGATCTTTAATAAATTTTATCTTATAAATATTATTACTTCGTTTTTTCCAAATTTCAAACCTTTTTGGTTCAATCATTCTTTTATAATTCTAATTCATCATATAGATCTATGTCATCTGGTATGATTAATTCTGCCCAACTGTGGGTTGTTTCTTCTATTAACTCTAAGATTAATATTTTTTCATAAATTATTCTCTTTATGTCAGAATCAATGTAACGACCTGTTTAGTCGTTTCGAGCAGTAGAATTACTTTTGATAATAACTGACTGTGTTGATGGATCACACGATGGACCGTCATGGTCACGACGGGCCGTCGAGGATCTCCGTTCCAAAACACTTAAACTCTGAAAACTCGGTACGGGGATCAACTCTCTGAACTTCGCGACGGAATTGCAGCACGGACCGTCGTAGACACGACGGACCGTCACAAACCTCTTTACTGAAATTGAGTCTCTGAACTTTGTGACGGACCTACAGGACGGAACGTCGTAGGTACGACGGGCCGTAACGAGTGGCGTAACCTCGACTGGGTCGGATTTCTGCTAAAAGTTTTTAAGGGGTGTTTTGGACTACTCTTGATTACAATTAGGAAATTAGTGGGGTAAGTTAAATAATTTAATTACTTGGGGGTCAAAGAAGATAATATGGAAATAAATAATGGGGTATTTTATTCATAATGAATTATATGTTAAGTAGGGGATCGGAGTGTCACGTACCGACACAAGAAGAATAAAGAGAATGAATCTGGAATTATGTTAATATACTCAAATTTAAAGAACCTATTTTCCCAAATGAGTAAGGTGTGGAGGCTTGAGTCCTCATAGGTGTGCTTGGTGTTGTGGCCAATGGTTTTTGTACTTGTTGTTGTCACCTGTTGAGTATTGTAGTTGATTTTATATTATTATTCGATACATATATTGCTTTCTATTTTGAGTTGGCCGATGATACCTACTCAGTACGTGTTCCTTGTACTGACCCCTACTTTTATTTTTCTCTTTGTTTTTTGTGGAGTGTAACAAACGTGCCATCGACTTCGACTCGTTCGCAACTCTAGCCAGTCTTCAACATATCATATTTCAGGGTGAGCTATTGTTCCTAGCTCAGACTCGATTCTCTCCTTCACGTCTTGATGTCTTGATGTTCGGACATGGACCATTTCTTTTACTTATTTTAGCTTCTTAAATACTCTTAGATTAGAAATTTGAGGATAGATGTTCTTGGTGTGATGACTTCCAGATTTTGGGGATAATAGTTGATAAACTTTAGAAGCTGTATTGGTTATATATAATAAGATTTTGAGTCTTCCGCATTAATTTTGTTCATTATGGTTGAAATATTTGTACATGTTAGGGTTTAGAATTGTTGGTTCGTTCACATAGGAGGATATGTGTGGGTGCCACTTGCGGCTCGTTTTGGGTCGTGACAAACTTGGTATCAGAGCATTAGGTTCGTTGGTCACATCACACAAGAACGACTCTAGTAGAGTCTTGAGGAACGGTAGGCTGACGCCTTTACTTTCTTTCTTTCTTTCGTGCTATTACTTGGATCCAATTGGTATCTAGGTGATAGAAATTGGTATCTGACATCCTCACTCTATTTCGCAGATAGTTAGAACTAGAGCAACAACTATGCCAACACCAACACCGGCAAGACAGGATGCGTCTGAGCCAGCCACTGGGGCTATAGCTCGAAGAGGAGCAGTGGCAAGAGGCCGTGGTAGAGGTCGCGGGAGGATGTCCTCTAGAGGTAGAGCACAAACACCTTGTCCAGCTAGTACTAGGGCTGTGACTCCTCCACCGACTGATGAGGTAGTAAGAGAGGGTGAGGAAGGGGGAAATGAGCAAGTGCAAGATGAGGAATTACCACCCCAACCTACCCTAGAGATGATTAACCAGGTTCTTGCTTATCTTAGCGGGCTATCTGATAAGGACCAGACACCTCCACTGTTTTCTACACCAGCACCTCAGGTTCCGGGAGTACAACATGCAACTGCTGTGGCTCCTCACATGGATGCCTCATTAGAAGTAGGCACGTTTCCTCGATTGACTACATGGCCAATAATGACGAGTGATCAGCATGAAATTTTCACTAAATTCATGAAGTTGAAACCTCCAGTCTTCAAGGGTACTGAATTTGAGGATGCCTATGATTTTCTGGTTGATTGTCATGAGCTGTTACATAAGATGGACATAGTAGAACGTTGCGGTGTTGAGTTTGTGACCTATCAGTTTCAAGGGAACGCCAAAATGTGGTGGCGGTCATATGTTGAGTGTCAACCAGCACAGGCACCACCTATGACTTGGGCATCATTCTCTAGCTTATTTATGGAGAAGTATATACCCGGGACTTTGAGGGATAGGAGGAGAGATGAGTTCCTGAGCCTGGAGCAAGGCAGGATGTCGGTCAATGCTTATGAGGCTAAGTTTTGTGCACTATCCAGGTATGCCACCGAGCTTTGCTTCAGTCCACAAGAGTGGATTCGCCGTTTTGTGAAGGGATTGAGGTCAGATTTGCAGATTCCAGCCTTATAGGTAGCTGTTGCAGCAAAACCTTTCAAGAAGTGGTTGATTTTATGATCGAGGAAGAGGGGGTGAAGCCAGACGATTTAACCATGGCCTCGACATCTAAGAAGTTTTGTAAGGGAGGTGAGTTTAGTGGTTCTTACTCCATAGGGCAGAGTTCAAGAGGTTACCCAGCCTGACCTATTCAGTCTTCACTACAGGCTGTAGCTGGGGGTCCATCGCACAGCAGCCAACATTCCTCTGAGTTTGGAGGCTATCCCCAGACTTCGTCGTTCTCACAGAGACCTATGCTTGACTCCAGAGAGTGTTAAGGATGTGGGGAGACTTGACATATTAGGAGGTATTGTCCAAAATAGAGTTACAGACCCCCAATAGTCAGAGGTAGAGGTGGTCATGAAAGAGGACGCTATTCTGGAGGACGTGGTGGCCAAGGTAATGGAGGTCACCAAATCAACCGGGGTGGGGTGGCGGGCAAACTCGAGCACTGCAGCGCAACATGGTAGGGGCAACGGGCAGACAGGTGATAGGGCCCATTGTTATGCTTTCCCCGGGAGGTCTGAAGCGGAGACATCTGATGCTGTTATCACAGGTAATCTTTTGGTTTGTTATTGCATGGCTTCTGTATTATTTGATCCTGGATCCACATTTTCATATGTATCTTCCTCATTTTCTATTGGTCTTGATTTGCATTCTTATTTGCTTGACATGCCCATTCGGGTCTCTACTCCTGGGGGTGAGTCTGTGGTAGTTGAGAAGGTGTATAGGTCTTGTCTTGTGACTTTTGTGGGGAACAATACTCATGTAGACTCAATTATTCTAGAGATGGTTGATTTCGATGTAATTCTGGGTATGCCTTGACTTTCTCCAAATTTTGCAATCTTAGATTGTAATGCTAAAACTGTGACATCGGCCAAGACTGGGACAGATCCGCTAGTGTGGGAGAGCAACTATACTTCCACCCCAGTTCGTATCATCTCCTTTCTTCGTGCTAAGAGAATGGTTAGTAAGGGTTGTTTAGCCTTCTTGGCACATCTCGGGGATGATACTTCCCAAGTACCTTCGATTGAGTCTGTTTCCATAGTCCGTGAGTTTTTTTATGTGTTTCCTGCAGACCTTCCTGGTATGCCACCAGATAGGGATATTGATTTTTGTATTGATCTGGAGCCTGGTACCCGCCCCATTTCCAAAACCCCCTTATAGAATGGCTCCAGCAGAGTTAAGGGAGTTAAAGGCCCAACTTTAGGAGTTGTTAGGTAAAGGCTTTATTAGACCAAGTGCATCCCCTTGGGGTGCTGCTGTTTTATTTGTGAAGAAGAAGGATGATAGTTTTCGGATGTGCATAGACTACAGGAAACTGAATAAGGTAACAATTAAGAACAAGTATCCTCTTCCTCGCATTGATGATTTGTTCGATCAGTTACAAAGTGCTAGTACCTTCTCAAAAATTGACTTGAGATCTGGTTATTATCATTTGAAAATACGGGCAGCAGAAGTGCCAAAGACTGCTTTTCGAACAAGGTATGGGCATTATGAATTCTTTGTAATGTCTTTTGGACAAACGAATGCCCCTGCTGCATTCATGAGCCTGATGAACGGGATTTTTAAGCCATATCTGGATCTCTTTGTCATTGTGTTTTTGATGATATACTAGTATACTCAAAGAGCAGGAAAGAACATGAGGAGAGCATTTGAGAATTGTATTGGAAGTGTTGAGGGAGAAAAGGCTTTATGCCAAATTCTCCAAGTGTGAGTTTTGGCTAGATTCAGTGTCCTTCTTGGGGCACTTAGTTTCTAAGGATGGAGTGATGGTGGATCCTTCTAAGATTGAAGAAGTGAAGAGTTGGGTAAGACCTACTAAGTTACAGAAGTAAGGAGCTTTGTTGGTTTAGCTTGCTACTACCGTCGATTTGTCAAGGGATTTTCTTCGGTTGCTTCCCAATTGACAAACTTGACTAAGCCGAATGTTCCATTTGTATGGTCGGACGAATGTGAAGAAAGCTTCCAGAACCTCAAGACCTTGTTGACTACTGTACCAATTCTGACCTTGCCAGTGGAAGGTACGAATTTCAATGTTTATTGCGATGCATCTTATTCTGGGTTAGGTGCAGTGCTAATGCAAGAGAGGAATGTAATTGCTTATGCTTCAAGACAATTAAAAGTGCATGAACGTAACTATCCGACCCATGATTTGGAGTTGGCCGCAGTCGTGTTTGTATTAAAGCAATGGAGACATTATCTATATGGGGTTAAGTGTCAAGTCTATACAGATCATCGTAGTTTACAGTATGTCTTTACTCAGAAAGATTTGAATTTGAGACAGAGGAGATGGATGGAACTACTGAAGGACTATGATGTTACTATATTATATCACCCAGGAAAAGCCAATGTGGTGGCAGATGCTTTAAGTAGAAAAACAGGGAGCATGGGAAGTCTAGCCCACTTACAGGTTTCTAGACGCCCATTGGCTAGAGAGGTTCAGACTCTGGCGAATGACTTTATGAAGCTAGAAGTACTAGAGAAAGGAGGATTTTTGGCCTGTGTGGAAGCAAGATCTTCTTTTCTTGACAAGATTAAGGGAAAACAGTTTGATGATGAGAAGCTGAGCCGAATTCGGAATATGGTGTTGCGAGGAGAGGCTAAAAAGGCAATAATTGATGAGGAAGTGTAACGACCTGTTTAGTCGTTTTGAGCAGCAGATTTTATTTCTGGAAAAACTGTTCGAGTCGACGGAACCCACGACGGACCATCGAGGGGGTCTCATTCCAAAACACTTAGAATTCTGAAATTTGGGTACTGAAATCAACTCTCTAAACTTCGTAACGGAATGGCAGGACAGACCGTCGTGGGCATGACGGACCGTCAAAGACTCTTCTAGGAAATTGAGTCTCTGAACCTTACGACAGACCTGCAGGACGGACCATCACAGCCATGACGGACCGTCACAGGTTGCGTAATCCCAGGCTGGGTCGGATTTCTGTAAATATTTTAAGGGGCGTTCTGGACTATTCCTGCTTTAATTATAAAGTTAGTGGGTTAATGTTAAGAGTTTAATTACTTGGGGGTTAAAAGAGATATCCTTGACTTAATTAGTGGGTTAATTCCTCATCTTTTATACTTAATTATATGCTAATTAGAGTAAAAGAAAGAGGGTTTGAATAAGAAAAATAGAAAGAACAAGGAGAGGGAAAGAGAGACGATCGAGAGAGATAGGAACGAAGAGGAAACACAAAGCATTGTGAAATTGCTTACTTGATCACGAATCTTTGGTGGAGGTAGGTTATGGTTTTTATGCTATTCGTAGTAAACTCTTAATAGCGAATGATATGTATTGGGTAGTCTTGTAAACCCTTATATATGCTTAATTATATGCTTGCATGAATGTGATTATATGATTGTGATCAAATAAGCATGATGAAGCTATTGAATCCTAAATCTTGAAGAAACCCTAATCTACTTTGTTAATGATGATGCCTTGGTATAAAAGAAGACTTGATGAACTAAAGTAATGAGATTGATGATGCCTTGGTATAAAAGAAGGCTTGATGAACTAAAGTAATGAGATTGATGATGCCTTGGTATAAAAGAAGTCTTGATGAACTAAAGTGATGAGAGTAGTGGAGCGGGTGTCACGAACCGACACGTAGAATTAAGGGATCGGGTGTCAGGAACCGACACGTAGAATTAGGGGATCGGAGTGTCACATTCCGACACATAGAATTAGGGGATCAGGTGTCACGAACCGACACGTAGAATTAGGGGATCGGAGTGTCACGTTCCGACACATAGAATTTGGGGATCGGGTGTCACGAACCGACACGTAGAATTAGGGGATCGGAGTGTCACGTTCCGACACATAGAATTAGGGGATCGGGTGTCATGGACCAACACGTAGAATTAGGGGATCGGAGTGTCACGTTCCGACACCAGGATAGTATATGAGTGAACTTGGAGGTACTTATTAATGATTATAGTACTTGTTGTTGCTACATGTTGAGTATTGTAGTTTATTTATGATATTATCTGATATATATTGTTTTCTATTTTGAGTTGGCCGATGATACCTACTCAGTACTTGTGTTTTGTACTGAACCCTATTTGTATGTTTCTTTCTTTTTATTTGTGAAGTGCAGCAAACGTACCGTCATTTTCAACTCAATCGCAACTCTAGCTAGTCTTCATTACACCGGATTTCAGGGTGAGCTAATGCTTCTAGCTTGGACTGGATCTTCTTCTTCATGTCTTGATGCCTTGAAGTTCGGCATGGACTAGCTTTTACTTATTTTAGCTTCTTAGATACTCTTAGATTAGTAATTTGAGGATAGATGTTCTTGTGATGATGACTTCCAGAGTTTGGGAATAATAGATGTTGAGTTTAGAAGTTATTGAATTGATTTTTATTAATGAGTTTAAGTCTTCCGCATTACTTTCTGTTGATATTATATTGAAATGTTGGGGTTAGATTTCTTGGTTCGCTCACATAGTAGGATAAGTGTGGGTGCCAGTCGCGGCTCGGTTTTGGGTCGTGACAAACTTGGTATCAGAGCCATTAGGTTCGTTGGTCTCATCACACAAGAACGAGTCTAGTAGAGTCTTAAGGAACGGTAGGGGACGCCTTTACTTTTCTTTGAGAGGATATAAGACTTTAGGAAAATTCCATTCTTTCATTCTTTCTTTCGTGCTATTTCTTGGATCCAATTGGTATCTAGGTGATACAATTTGGTATCTGACTATCTTCACTCTATTTCGCAGATGGTTAGAACTAGAGCAACGACTGCACCAACACCAACACCGGCAAGACAAGAAACGTCTGAGCTAGCCACTGGGGTTGTAGCTCGAAGAGGAGTAGTGGCGAGAGGTCGTGGGAGGACGTCTTCTAGAGGAAGAGGACAAGCACCTAGCCCATCTGGTACTAGGGTGGTGACTCCTCCACCAACTGAGGAAGTGGTAAGAGAGGGTGAGGAAGGGGAGAATGAACAAGTACAGAATGAGGAATTGTCACCCCAACCTACCCCAGAGATGATCAATTAGGTTCTTGCATATCTTAGCGGGTTATCTGATCAAGTCCAGACACCTCCAGTGTTTTCTGCACCAGCACCTCAGGTTCCGGAGGTACAACATGCAGCTACTGTGGCTCCCCGCATGGATGCCTCATTGGAAATAGCTGCTACACAAGATGTGTATAGTAGAACAGTTTGGTGTTGAGTTTATGACTTATCAGTTTCAAGGGAACGCCAAAATGGTGGTGCGGTCACATGTTGAGTGTCAACCAACAGAGGCACCACCTATGACTTGGGCATCATTCTCTAGCTTGTTTATGGAGAAGTATATCCCTCGAACTTTGAGGGATAGGAAAAGAGATGAGTTCTTGAGCTTAGAACAAGGTAGGATGTCGGTAACTGCATATGAGGCTAAGTTTCGTGCATTATCCAGGTATGCCACCCAACTTTGTTTCAGTCCACAAGAGCGGAATCGGCGTTTTGTGAAGGGGTTGAGGTCAGAATTGCGGATTTCAGCCTTACAGGTAGCGACCACGGCAAAATCCTTTCAAGAAGTGGTAGACTTCGTGATAGAGGTGGAAGGAGTGAAGCCAGATGACTTCACCATGGCATCGACATCAAAAAGGTTTCGAAAGGGAGGTGAGTTTAATGGTTCTTACTCTAGAGGACAGGGTTCAGGAGGTTACTCAGTCCGACCAATTCAATCTTCACTACAAACTGTAGTTGGGGGTCCACCTCAGACCGGTCAACACTTCTATGAGAGGCCTATGCTTGACTCCATAAAGTGTTATGGATGTGGGGAGACTGGACATATTAGGAGGAATTATCCAAAACAGAGTTATAGACCCCCAATAGCTAGAGGTAGAGGTGTTCATGGTAGAGGCCGTTATTCTGGAGGACGTGGTGGCCGAGGTAATGGTGGTCACAAAAACGGCCGGCGTGACGGGCAAACTGGAGCCACTACAGCACAACATGGTAGGGGCAACGGGCAGACAGGCGATAGGGCCCATTGTTAAGCTTTCCTTGGGAGATCTGAAGCGGCGACATCTGATGCTGTTATCACATGTAATCTTTTGGTTTGTGATTGCATGGACTCTGTATTATTTTATCCTGGCTCCACGTTTTCATATGTATCTTCCTCATTTGCTACTGGTCTTAATTTACATTGTGAATTGCTTGACATGCCTATTCGTGTTTCTACTCCGGTGGATGAGTCTGTGATAGTTGAAAAAGTATAAAGGTCTTGTCTTGTGACTTTTGTGGGGAGCAATACTTATATGGACTTGGTTATCTTAGAAATGATTGATTTTATGTAATTCTGGGTATGACTTGGCTTTCTCCGAATTTTGTGATCTTGGATTGTAATGCTAAAACTGTGACGTTAGCCAAGCCTGGGACATATCCGTTAGTGTGGGAGGGCGACTACACTTGCACTCCGGTTCGTATCATCTCATTTCTTCATGCTAAGAGAATGGTTAGTAAGGGGTGCTTAGCTTTCTTGGCACATCTCAGGGATGACATTACACAATGTAACGACGTGTTTAGTCGTTTTGAGCAGCAGATTTTAATTCTGGAAAAACTGGCCAAGACCACGGGCACTGCGACGGACCGTCACAGGCACGACGGCCCGTCGAGGGTGCATCGTTTCAGCATACTTAGAATTCTGAAATTGGATACTGAAAATCGACTCTCTGTAAATTGTGACGGACCTGCAGACGTGCCGTCACATCCACGACGAACCGTCGTGAGTTCCCGTTGCAAAACACTTTACTTTTGAGAATTTGGTACAAGAAACGAGTTTCTGACCGTCAGGACGGAGGTGCAGGACGGACCGTCACTGGTGTGACGGGCCGTCACAGTTCACCTGGACTTTGGGAGGCTGCAACGACCATCGTGACGGACCGTCGCAGGCACGACGGCCCGTCACAGGTTGCGCAAATCCCAGGCAGAATAGGATTCCTCTACACGTTTTAAGGGTCGTTTTGGACTATTCTTTCCTTAATTATAAAGATTGAGGGTTAATATTAATAAGTCTAATTACTTGGGGGTTAAAAGAAGTAACCTTAAGTTAATTAGTGGTTTCTATTGTCCTCTTTTAGTCTTAATTATATGATAATTAGGGTAAAGGAAGAGGGTTTGAATAAAACAAACAAAAAACAAAGAGAAAGAGAGGGATCGATCGAGAGGGAGAGAAAACGCAGCTTGAGGATTAGCTTGTTTGATCAATTCGTCGGTGGAGGTAAGTTATGGTTGATTTTCATGCTACTTGTAGTAAACTCTTAATAGTGAATGTTATGTGTTGATAGTATTGTAAACCCTACTATGTGCTTAATTGTAAGCTTGCATGAATATGAATATGAAATTGTGATGAATTAACAAAGCATGATGAAGCTATTGAATCCCAAATCTTGAAAGAACCCTAATTCACTTGTTATTGATGATGCCCTAGTATAAAAGAAGGCTTGATATATTATATAATGAGATTGATGATGCCTTAGAATAAAAGAAGGCTTGATATATTATATAATGAGATTGATGATGCCTTAGTATAAAAGAAGGCTTGATGAATTAAGGGATCGGGTGCCACGTTCCGGTACCAGGATAGAATGAGGATCGGAGTGTCACGTTCAGACACCAGGATAGAATTATGGATCGGGTTCCACGTTCCGGTACTAGGATAGAATGAATATGAGGATCGGAGTGTCACGTTCCGACACCAGGATAGAATTATGGATCGGGTGCCACGTTCCGGTACCAGGATAGAATGAGGATCGGAGTGTCACGTTCCGACACCAGGATAGTATATGGATCGGGTACCACGTTCCGGTACCAGGATATTATATGAGGATCGGAGTGCCACGTTCCGGCACCAGGATAAAATAGAGGAGCGGAGTGTCACGTACCGACACAAGAGGAAGAAAGATAATGAATGTTGAAAGATAA
>JAKWJD010001055.1:0-11858 GCA_027705065.1 Solanum peruvianum | reverse complement strand
CATTAGGCGTGGCATTCCATCATCGCCATTGGGAAGCACACGCGGTCGGGCAATGTCGGGCGTGACATGCCATCTTTGCCTTTGGACAAACACCATGTGGGACGAAGTCTGGAGTGGCATGCCATCATATTCCTTGGGCAGCATACACTGTCGGACTACGTCATGTGTGGCATGCCATCATTGCCCATGACCAACACACACTGTCGGTCGTGGAAGGCCATTATCTCCATTGGAGAGCATACACACGGTCGGACAACGTCGAGTGTGGCATGCAATCATCACCCTTGGACGGCATACACGGTCGGACAACATCAGGCGTGGCATGATATAAACGCTCTTGGACTGCACCTTTATTCAGAAGACATTGGGCGTGGAAATGCTATCATAGCCCTTGTGCAGCACACAAGGTCGCACGACGGCGAGCATTAAATTCCATCATTTCCCTTTGGACAGCACACACGATCGAACGACATCACCGTGGCATGCCATCATCGCCTTTGGAATGGACACATGGACAGACGACGTCGAGCATTGCATCCAATCATTGCCCTTGTTCAAGACACATGATTGGACGAAGTCGGTCGTGGCAATGCCATAATCGCCCTTGGAAAGCATACATAATCGGACGATGGTGGGCGTGGAATGACATCATTGCCCTTGGAGAGAATACACGATAGGAATGACTTTGGGAGTGGAATGTTATCATTGCCCTTTGACAGTACACACAATCGGATGACGTCAGGTTTTGCATGACTGCATGGCCATTGGGCAGCACACGTGGTCAGACGAAGTTGTGCATGATGTACCATCTTCGCACATCGACAGCACACATGGTGGGACGACGTTGGGCGTGGCATGTTATCATTGCCCTTGGACAGAATACACAAACGAAATACGTCGGGCAAGGCAAGCCATCATTTCCTTTGTCGAGCACACAACATTGGATGACGTCAGGCGTGGAAATGATATCATGGTCCTTGAGAAACACACACGGTCAAAAGACATTGGGCGTTAAATGTCATTATTTCCCTTTGGACAACATACACGGGCAGACGACGTCGACATGGCATGCCATCATCGCCTTAGGACTACACACCGAACGGACGACGTTAGGCGTGGCATGGCATCATTGCCTTTGTGCAGAACACATGGTCGGACGACGTCAAGCGTTAGATGGCATCATTACACTTGGACAACAAAAAGGTCGGATGAGTTTTAGGCATGGCATGCTAGCAGGGTCCTTTGGTAGCCCACACGGTCAGACGACGTCGAGGGTGGAATGCCATCATTGCCCTTGGAAGAACATACAATCAGACTACGTCGAGGGTGGCATGCCATCCCTGCATTGGGTAGCACACACTGTCGGACAACATCGGGTGTGGCATCCCATCAACGCCCATGGAAAACATACACGATCAGATGACATAACGCGTGGCATGTTATCATCTCCCTTGGAATGAACACACAATTGGACCACGTAGGGTGTGACAAGATTGCATTGCCATTTAGCAGCACACATGGTCGGATGACGTCGGGCGTTGCATGCCATTATCTCCCTTGTGCAGCACACACGTTCGGACGACATCAGCATGACATGCCATCACCGCTCTTTGGCATCACACACAGTCGGACGATGTCGGGCGTGTCATGCCATCATCGCCTTCGGGAAGCATACACGGACAGACTACGCCGGACGTCGCATGCCATCATCGCCTCTGGAATGAACACACGATCAAATTATATCCGGCGTAGCATGCCATCATCACAATTGGATAGTATACATAGGGTCGGACGATGTCGGGGATGGAATTCCCTTATTGCCCTTTGATAATATACACGGTCAGAGGACGTCTCACGTTTCATTCAATCATCGTCCTTAGGAAGCACACGGTCGCACAACGTCGTGTGTGGCATGCCATCATTTCCCTTGGGCAGAACATATGGTCGGACTAGGTCGGGAGTGGCATGCCATCATGGACCTTAGATAGCTCATTTGGTCATACGACGTCAGGCGTGTCATGTTATCATCGCACATGGTTAGCACACATGGGCGGACAACGTCGGTCGTGGAAATGCCATCATCGCCCTTATATAGCACACACGATCGGACTACGTTGGGCATGGTATGACATCGTGGACCTTGGGAAGCACACACATTTAGAAAATGTCAACCGTGTTAATGTCATTATTGCCCATGGAATTATATTTATATTATTTTATATAAATAAAATATATTAATATTTTTAAAAAAAGAACTAAACCAAATTAAGGATATGACCACGTAAATCTCAAAAAAATGTGCAGAATAAATAAAATAGCATCAAACGGATATTGAAGGCCAAAGCTTCAATAATTTAAAGTTTCACCAAATCAAAGATTGAAACTCAAAAAAGCAGTTGTAAATTTGTGAAATTTCAAATTGCCTTAACTTATAACTCGGATAACGAATTGAGACAATTGTTTTCTCAATCTGGTTAGTTCTAAGATCTACGCGAACAAAGTCATTTTGACGAGCCAATTTTTTAAAAAAAACATCTTTTAACCCATTCAATTTTCAATTTCCCCCAATTTTGAAGAAAATTATAATACTTTATTGCTATGAATCTGATAAAAAATAGCTTTTTTAGTTAAAAATACCTTGGTAACACATTTGAGAATATAAATTTTAATGTTAGATACTCAATTTTATGACAAAAAGCTCTTATCTCGTTCAATTTTACATTTCCCCTAATTTGGTAACACGGTCGGACGACGTCCAGCGTGGCATGCAATTATCGCTCTTGGACATCACACACGATCAGACTACGTTAAGCTTGTCATGCCATCATGGCCCTTGGGAAGCACCCACGGTTGGATGACGTCGGCCGTGGCAATGCCATCCTCGCTCTTGGAATGCACACACGGTCGAACGACGTCGGGCGTGGCATTGAATCATCATCCTTGGAAAGCATTCACGATTGGACGACGTCGGGCGTGGCATGTTCTCATCCCTCTTTAACAGCACACACGATTGGACGACGTCGGGCGTGGCATGACCACATGACCCTTGGGTAGCAGACACGGTCGTATGATGTCGGGCGCGGCATGCCATCATCGCTATTAGGAAGCACATAGGGTAGACAATATCGGGAGTGGCATTCCATAATCACCACTGGGGAGCACACGCGGTCGAACGACGTCAGGCGTAGTATGCTCTCATTGCCCATAGACAGTGTATACGGTCGGACGACATCGGTCTTGGCATGTTATTATCACCCTTGGACTGCACACAAGGTCGGACGACGGTTAGTGTTGCAATGCTATAATAGTCTTTTGGCAGCATACACGGTCGGACATCATCGTGTTTTAAATGTCATCATTGCCCTTTGGACATTACACATGGTCGGACGACGTTGATGTGGAATGCCATCATCTCCTGTGGACTGCACACAGACGGATGACGTCAGGCGTGGCATGCCATCATCGCCCTTGTGCAGCACACACTATCACACGACGTCGACAGTGGGAATGCCCTGATCGCCCTTTGTAATGCACACACGATGAGACGACGTCGAGAGTGACTTTCCATCATCGCCCCTGGAAAGCATACACGATCGAACGACGTCACGGGTGACATACCCTTATGGATCTTGGGCAACACACACGGTCGGATGACATCGGGCGTGGCATGCAATCATCGCCAATAGGCAGCACACACGGTCGCAATACATCAGGCGTGACATGCCATCTTCGCCCTTGGACACCACACACGATGGGACGACGAAGGGCGTGGAATGCCATCATCGCCCTTGGACATAATACATGGTTGGACTACATCAGGAGTGGCATGACATCATGGCCCTTGTCCAACACACACGGTCGGACGAAGTTAGGAATTACAGACCATTATCACCCTTGGACAACATACAGAGGGTCGGACGACGTCGGGTGCTGAATGCCATCATCTCTCTTGTACAACATACAGAGGGTTGGACGACATCGAGTTTTGCATGTTATCATCTCCCTTGGACTGCACACATGGTCAGATTACGTTGTGCGAGGGAATGCTATCATCACCCATGGGCAGCACAAATGGTCGAACGACATCAACTTGGAATGTCATCATCACCTTTGGACTACACACACGGATGGACGACGTCAGGCGTGGCACGCCATCATTTCCCTGGTGTAGCACAGATGGTTGGACGATGTCGGGCGTAAAATTCCATCATTGCCCTTGGACAGCTCACACGGTCGGACGACGTTGGGCATGGCATGCGAGCATGCTCTTTAGGCCGCAACATGGTCGTACGACGTTGAAGGTGGCATGCCATTGTCGACCTTGGAAAGCACACATGATAGAACTATGTCGCGCATGGCATGCCATCATCGCCTTTGTGCAGCACACACGGTCGGACAACGTTGGGCGTGGCATCCCATTATCGCCCTTGAAAAGCATACACGATAAGACGATGTTGGGCATGGCATGTTACCATAGCCCTGGGAATGCACACACAATTGGACCCTGTAGGGTGTGGCATGCCTGCATGGCCCTTGGGCAGTACACATGGCGGATGATGTAGGGCGTGGCATGTCATTATCTTTCTTGTGCAGCACACTTGTTAAAACGATGCCGAGTGTGACATGCCATAAGCGCCCTTAGGCAGCACACACGATCGGACGATGTAGAGCGTGGCATGCAATCATCTCCTTTGGACAGCATAAACGGTCAGACGACGTCAGGCGTTGCATGCCATCATTGCCCTTTGATAGGATAAAAGGTTAGACTATGTCAGGTGTGGCATGCCATCATTGCCCTAGGAATGAACACACAATTAGGTAATGTCAGGCTTGCATGCCATTATCACAATTGGAAATCATACACTAGGTTGGACGACATCGGTGTGGCATGCCATCATCGCCCGTTGATAGCACACACAATCGGACTACGTTGGGCGTTACATGCAATGATCACCCTTGGATATCATACACGATCTGACGACGTCGGGCGTGGAATGTTATCATCGCCCTTAGACATCACACCTACTCGGACAACATCGGGCGTTTCATGCCTTCATGGCCCTAGGGAACCACACATGGTAGGATGATGTCAGGCCTGGCATGCCATCATCTCCATTCGGTAGCACACGCTATCGGACGATGTCGAGCGTGACATGCCATCTTCTCCTTTGCACTGAACATATAGTGTGACAACATTGGGCGTGGCATGCAATCATCTCCCTTTTACAACATACACGATCGGACTACGTCGGACATGGCATGACATCATGGCACTTGGACAGCATACACGGTTGGACGATGTCGGGCGCCGCAGGACATCATCGCCCTTGGATAGCATACACGGTAGGACTATGTCGGGTGTGGCATGCCATCATCACCCTTGTAATGAACACACGATCAAATACTATTGGGCGTGGCATGCCATATTCGAAATTGGAAAGCATACACAGGGTCGAACGAAGTCGGCGTGGCATGCCATAATCTCCCTTCAAAAGTATACACGATCAGATGACGTCGGAGTTGCCATACCATCATCGCATTTGGGAAGCACACACGGTCGTACAATGTCGGGTGTGGCATGCAATTATTTCCCTTGGGAAGCACACACGGTCAAACTACGTCGGACGTGGCATGCCTTCAATGCCCTTTAACAGCATACATAGTCAGACTACGTCTAGTGTGGCATGCCAAAATGGACCTTGGCCATCAGACACGGTTAGACGACGTCGGGCATGGAATGCCATCATTGCCCTTTTACATCACTCACGGTCGGACTACGTCGGTTGTGGCATGCCATCATTGCCCTTGGACAGCATAAATAGTCGTAGAATGTCAGATGTGGCATGTTATCATCGCCCATAGTCAGCACACATGATCGAACGACTTCCTCGGTGGTAATGCAATTATCGCCCTTGCATGGCACATATGATCGGACTACGTATAGCGTGGCATGACATCATGGCCTTTGGGAAGCACTCACGTTCGTAAATCGTCGGCCGTGGAAATACCATTATTTCCCTTGGAATGCACACACGGTTAGACGAAGTCGGGCGTGACACGCTATCATCGGCCTTGTACAATAGACACAGGGTCGAACAATGTGGAGTGTGGCACGTCATTATCTCCCTTGGACAGCATACACGATCAAACGATTTTGGACATGGCATTTTATCATCTCCCTTCGACTGCACACATGGTCGAACGACGTTGGGCGTGGCAATGGTATCATCGCCCTTGGGAAGCACCAACTGTCGGACAACGTTGGGCATTAAATTCCATCATTGCCCTTAAGACAGCACACACGGTTGGATGATGTCGATGTGGTATGCCATCATTGCCTTTGGACTGCACAGACGAACAAACGACGTTCAACGTGTGTCGGACGACGTCGGTTGTGACATGCAATCTTCACCCTTGGACAGCACACATGGTGGCACGACATCAGGCGCGGCATGCAAATATCTACCTTGGATAGAATATACAATCGGACTACGTCGGGCGTGGTATACCGACATGGCCCTTGGCATGCACACACGGTCAGGCAATATCGGCGTGGCAGGCCATAACCACCCTTGGACAGCATACACAAGGTCGGATGACGTCTGGTGTGGCATGACATCATCACCCTTGGACATCATAAACAGTCAGAAAACATTGAGTGTGGCATGTTATCATCGCCCTTGTACTGCAAACATGGTCAGAAGACGTTGGGCGCGGCAATGCCATCATCGCCCTTGGGCAACACACATGGTCGGATGACGTCGTGAGTTAAATGCCATCATTGCCCTTGGACAGCATACATGGTCGGACTACGTTAGGTGTGGTATGTTATTATGCCCTTGGAAATCATGAACGATCGGACAATGTTGGGCGTGGTATATTATCATCGCCCTTAGATAGCACACACGACATAATGACGTCAGGCATTGCATACTTGCATGGCCCTTGGCAGAAACACGGTCAGATGACGTCGGGCGTGGCATGCCATCATGGCAATTAAGCAGCACACGCCCTCGGATGACATCAGGCATGACATATAATATTCTCCCTTGGAAAGCATACATAGGGGTGGACGGATGAGGGCGTAGCATGGCAACATCGCCCTTGGAAAGCATACATGGCCGGACAACGTCGGGCGTGTCATGTTATCATCACCCTTGGCCTTGATAGACAGACGATGACATTGGATGTGGCAATTCTATCATCTCTCTAGGGCTGTAGACACGGTAGGACCACATAGGGCATTAAATGCCATTATTTCCCTTTGGACAACACATACGGTCGAACGACGTTGATGTTGCAAGCCATTATCGCCTTGGGACTGCACACATGGGCGAAACACATTGGGCGTGGCATGCATTCATCACCCTTGTGCAGCACACACAATCGAACGACGTTGGGCATGGCATGCCTTCATCACCCTTTTAATGCACACACTATCAGACGACGTCGGGCGCGGCATGCTCGCATGGCCCTTGGGCAGCACAAACAATTATATGACATTGAGTGTGGCATGCCGTCATGGCCAGTGAGCAACATACACAATCAATTGACGCCAGGATTGACATGCCATCTTCTTCCTTGGACATCATACACAGGGATGGATAACGTCGGGCGTATCATGCCATCATGTCCTTTGGAAAGCTTACATGGCCGGTTAATGTTGGGCGTGTTATGTTATCATCACCCTTGGACTGCAGACACGATCGATGACTTCGTACATGGCAATGTTGTCATCACCATTGGGCAGCACTCACGCTCAGACCACGTAGGGCATTAAATTACATTATTTCCTTTTCAACAACACATACGGTCGAAGGACGTTAACATCGCATGCCATCATCGCTTTGGACAGGCCACACGGACGAACTATGTTGGGCGTGGCATGCCATAATTGTCCTTGTGCAGCACACACTAGCGGACAATGTCGGGCGTGGCATGGCCGCATGGATCTTGGTCAGCACACACGATCGGATGACATGGGCGTGACATGCCATCATCGCCATTGGGCAAAACACGTGGTCGAACGACATCAGGCGTACATGGAATCTTTGCCCTAGGACAACACACATGGTGGGACAACATTGGGCGTGGCATGCCATTATCGACATTGAACAAAATACACGGTCGGACTACATCGGGCATGGCATGCTGACATGGCCCTTGGCCAGCACACAGTGTCGGATGTCATTGGCATTGCAGGATATCATTGCACTTGGATATCATACACTGTGTTGAATGACGTCGTGCGTAGCATGCCATCATCTCCCTTGGACTGCATAGACAGTCGGAAGACGTCGGGCGTGGCATGTTATCATCGCCCTTGGACTGCACACACGATCGGAATACGTCGGGCATTAAATGTTATCATTGCCCTTGGAAAGAATACACGGTTGGACTACATCAGGTTTGGCATGTAATCATCTCCTTAGAGAGCACACACGATCGGAAGACGTCGGGCATGGCATGCCATCATGGCCACTGAGCAGCACACATGGTCGGACAACATCAGATGTGACATGCCATTTACTCCCTTAAACAGCACACACGGTGGGATGACATCAAGCATGGCATGCCATTATCACCCTTGGACAGCATAAACGATCGGACGACGTCGAGCATGGAATACCATCATGGTTCTTTGACAACACACATGGTCAGACTTCGTAGAGCGTGGTAGATCATCATCGCCATGGGCAGCATACATAGAGTCGAACAATGTCGAATGTGGCATGCCATCATCGCCCTTGGACAACTTACACAGTTGAACAACGTCGGGCATAACATGTTATCATCTCCATTGAAAAACACACACGATCGGACTACATCGAGCGTGGCAACGCAATAATCTCCCTTGGACAGCACACACAGTAGTATGATGTCGGGAGTGGCATGTTATCATCGCCTTTAGACAACACACAAATCAGATGACGCCGGACCTAGCATGCTCGCATAGCCCTTGGGCAACACATACGTTCGGATGACGTTGGTCGTGGCGTTCCATCATCGCCATAAGGCAGCACACGCGGCCGGACGACCTCGGACATGCCATCTTCACCCTTGGACAGCACACACGGTGGGATGATGTCAGGTATGGTATGCCATCATCTCCCTTGGATAGCATACACAGTCAGACTACGCCAGGCGTGGCATGCCATCATGGCCCTTGTCCAGCACATACAGTAAGACGACGTCGGGCATGGAACACCATCATCTGCCTTGGACAACATACACATGGTCGGACAACGTCGGGTGTCATGCCATCATCGCCTTGGACAGCATACACAGTCGGACGACGTCGACCATGTCATGTTTTCATCGCCTTTGGACTGCACATATGGGTGGACGACGTTGGATGTGGCAATGCTATCATCACCCTTGAGCAGCACAAACGAACGAAATATGTTGGGCGTTAAATGCCATCATTGCCCTTTGGACAGAACACACTCTTGGACAACATCGATGTGACATGCCATCATCGTCTTTTGACCACACACACTGACGGACGACATAAGGTGTGGCATACCATCATCGCCCTTGTGCAGCACACACGGTCGGATTACGTCGGCTGTGGTCATGCCATCACAGCCCCTGGAATGCACACATGATCTGGCGACATCAGGCGTGGCATTCAATCATCGCCCTTGGACAGCATACATGATAGGTTAATGTCAGGGATCACGCGTTGTCTTCCCCTTGCAAAGCACACATGATCAGATGATGTCGGGTGTGGCATGCTCGCATGGACCTTGGACAGCACACACAGTCGGATGACGTGTGGGGTGGCATAATATAGTCGCCATTGGACAACACACGCGATCGGACGAGGTCGGGCGTGAGATGTCATCATTGCCCTTGGACAGAACATACAGTGGGACGATGTTGGGGGTGGCATGCAATCCTCTCCCCTTGGAAAGAATACACGGTAAGACTACGTTAGGTGTGGCATGCAACCATGGCCCTTGGCCAGCACAAACGGTCGAACGACGTAGGGTGTGGCATGCCTTCATCGCCCTTGGACAGCATAAATGGGTCAAACGACGTCGGGCGTGGCATGCCATCATCGCCCTTGGAAAGCATATACAGTCGAACGACATTGGGCGTGGCATGTTAACATTGCCCTTGACCGCACACACGTCGAACAACATTGGGTGTTGCAATGCTATCATCGCCCTTGTCTAGCATACACGATTGGACGACGTCGGGCGTTAAAAGTCAATCATTGCCCTTTGGACAGAACACACTCTTCGACAACATCGATGTGACATGCCATCATCGTCTTTTGACCACACACACTGACGGACGACATAAGGTGTGTGGCATACCATCATCGCCCTTGTGCAGACACACACGGTCGATTACGTCGGCTGTGGTCATGCCATCACAGCCCCAGGAATGCACACATGATCGGGCGACATCAGGCTTGGCATTCAATCATCGCCCTTGGAAAGCATACATGATAGGTTGATGTCAGGCATCGCACGTTGTCTTCCCTTGCAAAGCACACATGATCAGATGATGTCGGGTGTGGCATGCTCGCATGGACCTTGGACAGCACACACAGTTGGATGACGTGTGGGGTGGCATAATATAGTCGCCATTGGACAACACACGTGATCGGACGAGGTCGGCGGGTGACATGTCATCATTGCCCTTAGACAGAAAAACAGTGGGGACGATGTTGGGGGTGGCATGCAATCCTCTCCCCTTGGAAAAATAAACACGGTCAGACTACGTTAGGTGTGGCATGCCAACCATGGCCCTTGGCCAGCACAAAGGGTCGAACGACGTAGGGTGTGGCATGCCTCATCGCCCTTGGACAGCATAAAATAGGGTCAAACGACGTCGGGCGTGTCATACCATCATCGCCCTTGGAAAGCATATACAGTCGAACGACATTGGGCGTGGCATGTTAACATTGCCCTTGACCGCACACACGTCGAACAACATTGGGTGTTGCAATGCTATCATCGCCCTTGTCTAGCATACACGATTGGACGACGTCGGGCGTTAAAGTCAATCATTGCCCTTTGGACAGCACATACGGTCGGACGACGTCAACGTGACATACTATCATCGTCTTTGGATTGCACACACGGATGGATGACGTCGGGCATGGCATACTGTCATCGCCATTGTGTAGCACACACAGTCGGACAATGTCGGGCATTAGATGACATCATTGACCTTGGACAGAACACACGATTGGAGGATGTTAGGCGTGGCATTCCTGCATGGTCCTTGGGCATCACACACGGTCGAACGATGTCGAGTGTCGCATGCCATCATATCTTTTGGACAGCACACACGACCGAACTACGTCGGGCGTGACATTTCATCTTTTCCCTTTGGCATCACATACAATCGGAAACGTCGGGCGTGGCATCCCATCATCGCCCTTGGAAAAGCATACATGATCGGACGACTTTGGGTGTTGCATGTTATCATCACCCTTGAACAATACACCCAATTGGACCACGTAGAGCGTGCCATGATTGCATGGCCCTTGGGAAGCACACACGATCGAATCACGTAGGGAATGCCTTTCTATTATAACCCTTGGGCAGCACACACGTTGAGACAACATCAAGCATGACATTCCATCATTGCCCTTTGAAATCTCACACAATCGAATGACGTCGGGCAAGGCATGCCATCATTGCCCTTTGATAGCATACATGATCATACTACGTTGGATGTGGTCTTCCATCATCTCCCTTGGAAAGAACTCACAGTCAAATGATGTAGGGCGTGGCATGCCATCATTTCAATTGCACAGCATACATGGGGTTGGACGACGTCGGGTGTCGCATACAATCATCTCCCTTGCAATGCATACACGGTCAGACAACGTGGGC
>JAKWJD010001054.1:0-11258 GCA_027705065.1 Solanum peruvianum | reverse complement strand
TATTCAAGTTAATCAATTGGTTTCCACTAATTTTCCTTAAATTAGGTGGTGACTCCCTTTAGATACCTTTTAAACATTTTCTAAAATTCTTTAACTCTTTTAAAATGGAGTCACCGCCACGTTGCGCCTCTCAAAGAGATGTCAACACTTGATGCACAACTTGAGGTCCAATGTTAAGGTTAAAGTCAAAAATAACCGTCGTTACTCAATAGGGGTATTTTGTTACTAAATGTCAAGGTATGACCCCCTAATGACTAACTAAGGGTCCTTGATGGGACTCTTACATTTGCCCCCAAAACATTGTCTAATTACACTGTCCATGCAAGGGATTACTAAAGGTGTAAGGCTCCACTGCCCGTGGAAGCCTTCGTGTAACCTTGCCTTAGCCATGCAAGCAAAGGGTATGGTCCACGTGAAACTTCACAAGGGGCGAATGCCTTCACTTCCCATGGAAGGCCCTTGTGGACCGATGCCTTAGTAATTTTGGCGAGGAAGGAGTCCACGTGAGGGATTCACAAGGAATGGAAAAGTCAACTGCGTGTTAAGAACCCTCATGAACTTTTACTTAGACATTTGGGCGAGGAGGAAGTCGACGTGAGGGATTCACGAGCCGTGGAGGAGTAAACTGCCTGTGAAGACCCCTCGTGAACATTTCCTTAAAAATCTAGCCGATAAGGCAAGTCCATGTGAGGGTTAACGTGTAGTCGAGGACTACATTTCCTGTTAAGATCCCTCGTTCCTTTTCTCCTCAAGCCAACAAAACAAATCCATGTGAGGGACCACGACATGTGGAGCATTCCACTTCGCATTAAGACCCTTGTGGACTTTGCCTTAGGTGTGGGGCAGTCTACTTGGGTGAGGGGTAATTTCATAATTTCCAATTTTTAGTCCAATTAAAATGGGTATATGTTATAACATTCTTACATAAGTATATAAGATATTGTAAGTTAAATTACACACAAACTAAATTATTTTCACAAACAACCAAATCAAAATTAAAAGTTCATCTTCCTCACAATATTTCTGTCTCAAGAAACCCAAGATGAAAAAGAGCATGAAGAAGAATCAATAGTTTTTCCTCAAATTTTTGAAGATTCATCATAAAGGTATGCTATATTTCACCGATGGTTATCCACCACCGTGGAGGCCTTTCAAGTTTTCAATCTCAATCAACAAATCCCCGAAATTTAAGGTTTTCAATCTAAGTCATGAGTTCTCTTGTAAACTGATTTCAATGTTTTAATTGTTCTATATTATGATCAAATTGAAAAACTACCACTGTTGTCAAAGTGTGTTTTCAATCGCAAATTGGATCTCAAAGTGTGGGTGTGAATCAATGTTAGTAGAATGTCATGAAATTATGAATGTGATGAATTGATTACTTAAATTAGGTTATTATGCATTTTAATAAAGTAATTATAGAGATATTGATGAATTGTAATCCATAATCCTTGAAGGGTATTTTATGAGAATTTTACATGAATAAAATAATGTGCATTAGCTTATAATTTACCTTAAGAGTGAAGATTCTATGACTACAGTGTACTTGTGGATTCATTGAAGGGACTATAATTTAAAAATTAAGATATTGCCAATGCGAGAGGTCCTCCCTATGGTGATCAAGTTCCTCATCTCGAAGAAGATATGAATGATGAACAAGATCCTATCAATCCTTTTCCTTTGACGGATGGTGCTATAAGGGCTTCTATTTTCCAAATGGTCCAAACCATTACTACCCAAGTACAAGACTGTACTACCCAAGCTAAATACATGACAAACCAAGCTAATCAAAAGGTTATACCCCAAGCAAACCAACAAGTTTCTACCATGGCATCTTGTCTAAGGGATTTAATTAGGATGAATACCCCTAGTTTCTATGGGTCCAAGGTTGAAGAAGACCCCCAAGAGTTCATTGATGAAATCTACAATATTTTTTGTGCTATGGGGTTGAATACTAGTGAGAAGGTCGAGTTAGCCACTTACCAAATCAAATATGTGGTCCAAACTTGGTACGTCCAATGGAGAAACAATAGGTCGTTAAGGGGTGGACCGGTGCCTTGGGATGTTTTCATGAAGTCTTTTCTTGATAGATTCTTTTCTAGGGAGAAGAGGGAAGCCAAGGTGGTGGATTTCATCAACCTTCACTAAGGAGGTATGAGTTTACTTGAATACTCTTTGAAATTCACTAAATTGTCAAAGTATGCTCCTTCTTTGGTTTCCGACCCTAGGGATGAAATGAACCTCTTTGTGACGTGAGTGTCGGATGACTTGCAACAGGAATGTCATTCGGCTATACTACATGACAATATGAACATTTCTCATATCATGGTTCATGCTCAACAAGTGGAAGAGTATATGGATAAGAGGAAGAGTAGAGATGCCAAGAGCGTAAGATCTTTTGATGGTGGTTCTTCAAAAGGTCATCTTGATATCCAAGATAGGCCTAGGTTTAAGAAAAGGGTTTCTAATCATGTTCCTTATATGTTCCCTAAGGCTCATGGTGATAAGGTATCTAACACTAATGCTAAAAAGGGAAGAGGTACTAGTTCACCAAACAAGAAGCCTACTTGTGCCAAATGTGGGAACGGTGATCTTGGTGAATATCTAGTGGGAAAGGGCAATTGCTTTGGTTGTGGCAAGAATGGCCACAAGGTTACGGATTTCCCTAATGTGAAGGGTCAAGACAAGGGTAGTGATCAAGCTCAAGCAAATGGTTCAAATGATGCTCCGAAGAAGAATCACTTCTATGCTCTCTGCTCTAGAGGTGACCAAGAGCTTTCTCCCGATGTGGTGACCGGTATGTTGAAATTCTTCTCTATTTGTATATGTTTTACTTGATCCGAGCGCTGCATTATCTTTTGTTACTACCTTGCTAGCTAAGAAGTTTGAGATTTTACCTGATATTCTAAATGAACATTTCATAGTGAATACCCTGGTGGGTGAGTCGGTGGTTGCAAAGAGGGTATATAGAAATTCTCCTATAATTTTGCCCAATAGAGTTACTTATGTTGAACTTGTAGAACTTGATATGTTTGACTTTGATGTCATTTTTGGTATGGATTGGTTGCATGCTTGCTTTGCCTTTATGGATTGAAGAACAAGGGTGCTGAAGTTTAACTTTCCAAATGAGCCCGTTTTAGAGTTGAAGAGGGGAAATTCTATTCCTAGAGGTCGTATGATTTCTTGTTTGAAATCTTGTAGGATGATCTGCAGACGTTTTTTATACCATATAGTAGGAGTCCAAGATTTAGAATCTTGAATTACTCCCATTGAGTTGGTCCCCGTAGTGAGGGAATTTCAAGAAGTCTTTTCTAATGATCTTCTAGGTATTCCTCCCGAACGAGAAATTGATTTTGGTATCCACTTGTTGCCGGATATAAATCCCATTACAATTCCTTCTTATCGGATGCCTCCGGTCAAATTGAACGATTGAAGGCTCAACTCAGAGACTTACTAGACAAAGGCTTCATTAGACCTATTATTTCTCCATGAGGTGATCCGGTTTTGTTCGTGAAGAAAAAGAATGGGTACCTTATAATGTGCATTGATTATCGCCAACTCAATAAAGTCACTATTAAGAACAAGTATCCTCTCCCTCGGATTGAAGACTTCTTTGATCAACTCCAAGGGGCAAGTTACTTTTGTAAGATTGACTTGAGATCGGGGTATCACCAACTTAGGGTGAGAGGTGAGGATATACCAAAAATGTAATTTTAGACTAGATATGGTCACTATAATTTCTTAGTAATCTATTTTGGTTTCACAAATTCTCCGGTGGCATTTATGGATCTCATGAATAGGGAGTTTCGAAGTTATCTAGATTCATTTGTCATTGTCTTCATTGACGACATCTTTGTATATTCAAAAAATGAGGGTGATCACATGGACCATTTGAGGGTGGTGTTACAAGTGCTTAAGTAATACCAATTAATTTCCAAGTATAGAAAATGTGAGTTTTGGTTGAGGTCGGTGACATTTCTTGGTCATATCATATCTAGTGAGAAAGTTTTGGTTGATCCAAGGAAAACCGACGAGGTCAAGAATTTGCCTAGACCATTGACTCCAACCAACATTAGGAGTTTCTTAGGTCTAGAGGGTATTTATCGGAGGTTTGTGGATGTTTTTGCGTCCATTGAATATCCGTTGACTACTTTGACCCAAAAGAGTAAGAAATTTTAGTTGTTGGAGGCATGTGAGAGAAGCTTTCAAATCTTGAAAGATAGGCTTATTTCTGCTTCGGTGTTTACATTACCAGAGGGTACCAAGAGTTCCTTTGTATATTGTGATGCATCCCGAGAGGGAGGGTTTAGGTTGGTGCTTATGCAATACGAGAAAGTAGTAGTCTATGCTTCTAGACAACTTAAGGTGCATTAAAGAGACAATCTTACTCATGATCTTGAATTAGCGGTCGTAGTATTTGCCTTAAAGATACAGAGGCATTATTTTTAAGGTGTTCATGTTGATGTGTATACCGACAACAAGAGTCTACAATATGTGTCTACTCAAAAGTAGTTGAATATACGACAAAGAAGGTGGTTGGAATTGTTGAAATATTATGACATGATTGTTCTCTATCACCCTGGAAAGGCCAATGTGGTTGCGGATGCTCTAAGTCATATGACCATGGGTAGTGTGTCTTATGTAGAGGAAGCCAATAAAGACGTAGTGAAAGATGTTCATAGGTTGGCTAGATTAGGTGTTAGGTTGGAATATTCTCCTAATGGTGGTTTTATGGTCCATCATAACTCTGAGTCATTTTGGGTAGTTGAGGTGAAGTCCAAACAACATCTTCATCAACCATTGATGGAGTTGAAGGAATCGGTTCTTGGCAATCTTAATTAGTCATTCTCCCTAGGGGGGATGGTGTTTTGAGGTATCAATGAAGGTTGTGTGTTCCCAATGTAGATGGTTTGAGGAACCAGATTTTTGAGGAAGCTCATGGGTCCCGTTACTCCATTCATCCGGGTTCAACTAAGATGTATCATGAAGTGCTTGGTGGGAAGGTTTAGAAAAGGACATAGCGGAATATGTTACAAACTGTCCAAATTGCCAACAAGTGAAAGCCAAACACCAAAAGCCGGGAGGTTTACTTCAAGAAATCATAATTCCTACTTGGAAGTGGGAAGACATCAATATGGATTTTTGTGGTAGGTTTGCCTCGGACACAAAAGAAATTTGACAATATATGGGTGGTTGTGGATAGGTTAACCAAATCCACTCATTTCATTTTTGTCAAGTCTACCTATTTGGAAAAATATTATGCAAGGATCTTCATAGATGAGATTATGTGTCGCCATGGTATTCCATTGTCCATCATATCGGATAGGGGTGCACAATTCATATCTAGGTTTTGGAGTTCATTCCAAAAAGGTTTGGATACCAATGTGAAGTTAAGCACCTATTTTCATCCTCAAACGGATGGTCAAGCGGAGTGCACTATTCAAACCCTTGAGGATATGCTTAGATCTTGCATTATTGATTTCAAGGGAAATTTTTACAAGCATTTTCCTTTGGTGGAGTTCGCTTACAAAAATAGCTACCATTCATCTATATCTATTGCTCCTTATGAAGCCTTGTATGGTTTACTTTTAGGTCCCGATTTGATTTTAAAGACTTTGTGGAAGGTTCATAATATAAGGAACCGGTTTCAAACAACCTATAGTCGGAAAAAGTATTATGCCGATCATAGGAGAAGAGATTTAGAGTTTGAATAAGGTGATAAAGTGTATTTGAAATTTCACCTACGAAAAGGGTGGTCAGATTTTTCAAGAAAGGGAAGTTAAGTCCTCGTTATGTCGATCCCTATGGAATCTTGCAAAATATTGGTAAGGTTGCATATGAGTTGAGGTTGCCTAGTGAATTTTCTTCGATTCATCTGGTTTTCCATGTTTCTATGCTTTAGAAGTCTGTAGGTGATCCCGAGTTCATTCTTCCTATTGAGGGTCTTGGTGTAAACGATAACCTCTCCTATGAGGAGGTTCCGGTTCAAATTCTTGATAGGCAAGTATAGAAGTTAAGGAACAAAGAGGTGGTATCCGTAAAGGAGTTATGAAAAAATTACCTAGTTGAGGGTGCGACATGAGAGGCCGAGGCTGACATAAAGTCCCGTTACCCTCATCTATTTGATAAATAAGGTTATTTATTCCTATTAGTAATGAAAATAATGACTAGAAATTGAAGTTTCTTGATTTTTAGGGAAGTTTTGCAAAATGTGCATTTTTGAAGTCATTATAGTGAAGTTACAATGAAATTGTGCGTATTGACTTGAAAATTTCCAATCCTTCTTGTTTTGAGTGATGTTGTGCATTTTAATATGATGAGTCTCTATGAAATGATATTGAGCATATTGTAAGTTAAGATTTGGCATAATTAACTCATATATGATATGTTGAACTCATGTAGTTGTTGTGAGAAGGAAGTTCCTCATAATATGATTTGAGCCTTATGTGTGGTAATTGATGTTTTTGAATTGCCTTGTTTAAATGTAATAACTGAAGTTGTAACTCATGTTGTCATGTATTGTTTATTGGTTGGGATTCTATTCTTAAGGTATTCCTTCCTTTCAAAAGATTTTAGTGTCATTCGGAGACGAATGTTCCTAAGGGGGGAAGGGGGGATAATGTAAAATTTCAAAAATCTATGACATGTTATAGAGACTAGAGTAGTTTCAAAAGGCTTATACACTTTTTAAAGTTCTATTTTAATGAATATAAGTCATTTAGGGGGTCTAGAAACCAAAACGTCAAATAATGTCCATGACGTCCGGAAACTAGTTCAATGAGGTGCTAGCTTCCCTTAGCTTATTTTGACTAGCTTTTAGGAGTCGAAAAATGATAAAAATTGGTGAAGGGTGTGTAAAATGTATTAGAGTTATTTCGTAGTCGAAACATCTGGGAACGAATCCCTAAGGACCAATCAAGGGCCGTTGAGGAGGACCCTTATATTTGAGGGTCAAAAGACTGCCCAAGGCAGTGTGCACAGACGGGTGCCATCGACGGGGCCTGTGTCGATCGACGGAGTGTCGATGGACACTGTCAATGGTCACTTATACAAAATATTGGATGTTTCATTTTGCATAGTCTATAACCAAAACGATGGACCAACAGCAGGAAGGGTCCTGCGGTTGTCGTCTCACAGGCGGACCGTCGATCGGGGTCTCATCTGTGGAGGGGATGTTTTGCTGCACTTATTGAATTATTTCATTTAATTAGTTGGATTAGTTAGGAGGTTAATTATATTTTACGGGAGGTCTAATTAAGTTAGTTAACCACCTATATAAAGCCCCTAAGCTAATTAGACTAACCTAAGCTCTCATAATTTCCAAACCCAAAACTCTCTTTCTTCTCTTTTCTTTCTCTATCCCAAAGAAACCCTATTGAAGACCAAGATAGAGGTTGGTTCAAGGGCTGCAAAGGGTTGAATTTCTCCATCAATCTTCATTAATTAGTAAGGCATGGGATTCCTTTCACCTTTGAGACCTCTTTCGTTAAAGGATTCCATCAAATTGATTTCAAAAGTTGGGTTTTCAAATGGGTTTTCATCCAATACAAAATTGATGTTGTGAATTAATTTTTTTATGATTTCTGTTGGATATTAAGAATAAATTAACATGTATTTTAACTCAATTCTGTTATATCTTGATGAATTTGTCTTGTTTTAAGAAGATAACCTATTCTCTTTAAGCCTAGGTTGTGATCTTGATATAAATTATGTAATTTTAGTTCTATTGAATTCGTTATTTGTTAAATTACCACTAGATGATGATATTTTATAAATTATGAGTAGATTAAGATTATTTGAGTCCTTAATTTCTAATTCTTTAGTAATTTATCTAGATTATGAACTATATTATGGATTTGACCTAAGTCGATTGTCTTAAGCTAGGAACTAGTAATGCATTATGATGTAGTTATTCAATTGGATTTATTATCATGTTGGTTATGTATATGTGATGATATTATACCCTTGTTGAGTTAAGTTAAGGATTTATTGTAAGACCTTGATGATGGATTATCAAGAAGACTTGGTAAGTCTTATGATCTCAACTGTTTGCTTCAATTATGGTTACTTGTGGTTAGGTGATGATGGTGTATTGAAGTATGCCTTGTATTAGGATTTTTAGGATTGGTATCATGTTGAATTGAAATGTATTTACTATGGTTTTTAAGGTGTTGGCAAAGATGTAAATGTTATAAGGATGGTGATGATTTACCAATGTGTATTAATATGATATGAATATGTAAATGTGATAACCTAACATGTATGAATTGTAATGAAAGGATTATACTCATGCAATTCTTATTGAGCTATGATGATGATGATTATACAAGGGATAGACCGTGTGACCTACATTAATTTGTGATGATTAATAAAGGTATTAAAGACATTTCAAAAAGTGACTTAACTTAGCACGGAACGAACTTGGCAATGGGAGGTGTTGACTTTCCGTAGAGTAAGATTTATCCTATAGTTCCACATGAGGTGTTGACTCCCCTGTGAGGGATACTCATCTTATGGATTCCCATGAGAGGAGGCTCCAATTGCCAAGTGGCATGCAGAGAGGTTGTACCTCTCTTAGTTCTTGAACTATGCTGCTCCATAGGAAGACTAGATAGTGGATCCACCTAGAAAGCTACATTTATGTTTGGTCTTAATTTGGTCTGTAGACCACCTTCTATCGGTCTAAGGTTTTACAACTCTGGATTCCACACTTAGATTTTGTGGTCTATGTCAGTTAAGACAAGTGTTCACAAAATTAAAATGAAGCAATGAAGTAAAAACCAACTAAGGTTACTTAAGAGGTTTGACTTAGCCTAGGTAGGGGTATGGGACTCTACCTATGCCTTGCACTATTTTTCCTTGAAGGAAGCATTACAAGGTTGTTCTTATGTATATATATGCGTATAAATATAAATGATATATATATGATGATCTTTCAAGTTAATAACACTATTTGATGATAATAACTTTTATGAACATGTATCTGGTCTATAATGCTAAAGTATGATATTATGTACTCTAATGTTATGTTATGTGAGATTCGACATTGGTTATGGTTCTTGATTGGTTTACTTGATTGAGTAAGGTTATGTGGATTTGCTTAGTTATTTCACAAATGGACTTAAAGAGGGTCATGAGTAATGGTCTTGCTTTGGTAATGATGAAATGTACTGTTATTAGTTCTTGTTGAAGTTATAACTTGATGATAAAGTAGTTTTGATTATACATGTAAGTATGTTGATATGTTCATTGACTTGACTATGCATTATATATTTTTCTTGTGATGTACATGTCTATGACTTAATTAATATGACTTATTGAATGGTATAGTCTTGTTGAATGTGTATAAAGGTTTTCAAATTAAATTGTGTAGTTAAATGAAATGTCCCTTTTTAGCATGATTTCATGATATGTGTGCATATGTTTCATACTTAGTACAACTTGTGTACTAACCCATTTCTTCCTTTTCCACAACATTTTAGGTTTAGGTCGTTGAAGGGCCTTCGGAGATGACTTTGAAGAAGGCTTGGAATTCTTGTTTATCAGAGTTGGGTAGGTCCTTACTTTCCTAGGGCAAAGCCACTATCAAGCTTATGATGTGCTTTAGTTTTTAAGACTCTTTTTTCTTTCCTTTTCATTTGGATATTAAACATGTTGTATGACCTATATATGGTCTTATTGTATTGATGTATGGCCTAGGCCCAAGTTGTTATAATCTATTTGATGGTTTGATATAAGATGACTATTTGAGGCTATGTTATATTTTGTATATCTATGTTCAATAAAAGTAAAAGACTAAGTAATCTTCATATTCAAAGGGTCTATGTTTACTCGATATAACTACACTACGTGTATGTAGAGGTCTATATAAACCTCCATGTAGTGGTAATAAAAAAATTTAAATATCTGCTAATTTTGATCGATGAATGTAATGATGTAAGCTAAGAGGCTGATCTTAGTTCTCAAAGATGACGACAATGCCGGTTACATCTAAGAGGTACTACCTGATGTGACACATACCTTGTCTAAGGTTTTTTGAAGAAAAGACTTGTTCTTGAGCCCTACTTGAAGCTTTGACTTTGTTCTTCAATGTAGTCCTTAGTTAGAGACAGAATTTAGAGAGAAGTGAAAGCCCTTGGGGTTTTCTGGATTATGAGGTTGACAGACTTATATATACGCTAAAATCCTTTAATATACCTAAAAAAACTAATTAAAACTGCCCCTTCATTTAAATGTCCAAGGGTGGAATTTACCAAACCACTCTTGGCTTGGCCGTGTCTTCCTCCAGTGTGCAGACCCAATCGACGCCCATGATTGACGATCCCTCAATCCATGAACAGACCGTTCTTTCACTCCCTCATTTTATTTAGAGAGTGCTCAAATTTCATACCTAGGTTGTAGACCCTAGATAAGACCCGCGTCGTTGACGTCTAAAAGATCGAAGACAAGCCTCTTCTTAGCTTTCATTACAATCATGCAATTAAATTTAGTATAAAATTTAAAACATTTTAACTTACTTAAGTGTACTTAGACTTGATATAATTTCTATATAAGAGTGATATATAGTAATAGCTCAAACTAAACAACCATCGATTAATAGATTGAACAATTGAAAAGAAGAATGCATAATAATAATAATAGATGCCAAACCGGCCATAATTTAAAATCTCGAACTCAAGAGGACCTACCAACGTCTAGAGGTACTAATCCAAACAGCTTCAAGCGAATCTTCAATCTTCTCAAAGGTTCTGCGCCTATTAAAATAGTAATATTATATGGGTTAGTACACACTTGTACTACATATGGGTATATGCACATAAACACATAAGGACTATGCATGATCAAGGAAAGTTCTTCCTATAGCAACATGTCATTTTTGAGAAGTGAAGTCACTTAACTTTTTTTATTTGTTATTTATGAATCATGCTATGAATATGAAATAATTTCATGCATTTAAATAACACAACTCATTTTCTGTATGAACATAAGACCTTGGAATCATGAACAACTCGAGCAAAAGTTTATATTTTTGCTCCCCCCCTTAAGCCGAGAGGTCCTTTTCCCACACTTAGATAATTTCTCTGTCTTTTCTTCTTTTTGTTTTGTAGTTCAATGATCTCCTTTGATCCTATGTTTTACTTACAAGTGCAATGATTCATTGTAGTCCCATTCCTACAATGAACCAAGTAAGTAATCCAGAAGACTAAGGAAATGATTTGTCAACCCTACTAACATGATATTCTTTCCATTCTTGTTAA
>JAKWJD010001053.1:0-11290 GCA_027705065.1 Solanum peruvianum | reverse complement strand
AACTAAAATTAATTATTTTAAAAACACACGTAATTAAACAATCCTAATAACAAATAGCTCAAACATTTCCGACCCAACTTCACAAATTGATCACAAAAGTGACTCCGGCCAATACCGAGATGGGTAAAACAGTAATATTATAAAAATTTCCAAAAATTATCTTTCGGGTCCGGGTGATTACATATATAAATAATACTACATCAACATCTCTTTCTCCCATTTGAGTTTAAATTCTAAGCAAAAGATTAAGATCAGCTTAAATCTATATAGAAAATTTTTCCTTTAGGTGATGCACACAAAAAAAAATAAATTGAGATCTCAATGAAAAGCTATAATATTGTGTCAAGAAGTTCTTGATCAAGAAACTGTCGATCTATTAGCATTCTCTCCAATACCGGGGAGTTGGCTAACAAAGATATACTCCATCTCAGACATTCTTCATATAAAATTTTCTTGCTTAACTTACTCGAGGTGATCAAATGTCTTGTCCTATAAATATTCGAGTTCAAGTGATTTTTCAGTATCACTATATACCATCTTCATCGAAAACCTAAAAAAATATAACACAAAGTAAACTCTCAAATCATTGAGATACCAAAAAAGTACGAAAAATAACACATATAAGAAAAAAATGAGAGTTAAGCACTACAAACATTCATATAAAAAAATTTCAAGTTTGGGAAGCTTCCTATCAATGAAAGAACACACGAACGCTCATTTGATTTCACTAACAAAATGTTATGTAGGTAAAATCATTTCATGTTATCAAGATTGAAGGGAAGTTTTGTTGGTGATTCATATTCTTTTTCAACTTTGAATAAGAATATGAAGCACTAACAAGGTTTCCCTTTAATCCTAACAATGTCGAACGATTTTATCTTTTCAATATTTTGTTAGTGGAATTGTCACAACTGGAATCTAGACCCCAGACGAGACCGGCGTTGTTGACCTCTCAGAGGTCGCAAACAAGCCTACTTACGTCATTCTTACTTTACATAGGTTAATTTTAGCGGAAAATTTGAATTTTTTTTAATTGTTTAATCATAATTGCCAAACATTCTAAATATTTCGTAATCGTTCATCATCAACCATCTAACACTTAAGAGATAAGCAAGTGAAAGAAATAATTCACTAAGTATTAATTGTATATCCGTCAAAAAAACACCAATACAAAGTCTGAACCAAAGTAGGAAAGAATGCCAGCAGAACATGCTCCACTAGCTCAACTCTAAAACTACGCTAGAATGTAAAACAATAGCATTCTCGAAAGCATGAGGACCTACCAAACTCCGGATGAATGCTGACGTCCGGATAGCTGCAACAATGAACCAGCAGCTCTACCGTCCACCAGTGCCTGCACCTAAAAGTAGATGTTTGTATGGAATTAGTATACACTTGTACTAAGTATGGGTATATGCAAGCACACACCAGGGACATGCACGAGGAAGAAGAGCTCTTTCCTAACAACATGATGTGTCAAGTCAGTGGACTTGCTAAATTGAGATTGGGAAAGTTAGGCCATGAGAGTTACTTGCATCATTATAATCATCGTATTGCACAGAACACATAACATCTTCATATAGCACATAACATATAACACATAGTTTCTTTCATATTATTCATTCATATACCATGAGACCTTATTATCATAGACTTAACCTTAAGACTTTCCAAAATGAGGGCTCAACATATGGGACCTCAACTAGGGAGCCTTCTTTAGCAAACACAGAGTCTGCTTCATTCGTTCATACGCATTTCATTTCAATTCATTCATAGGCAAGTGCAAACACCAGCTATACCTAGGATGTAGTTTAAGACTTTCATTGGGTTTGCTGTGCAATGATAAGGTATAACCTAATGTCATTACCTGAATCTAGCTCACCTCTTGATTATCCTATCCTAACACCTTCGGTATCATTCATTTCTTTATGTGATTCATTTGAGGCTGGCCTCATTCATTCATTGGAAACTTTAACTTTAAGCGACATAGATCATGTGAGCATCATGAAATCCAAGGTCTCCCCCACACCGAAAAGAGGTGGAATCACCGGCCAAAGTGATTCAATAACATGCTAGCGTATATGGGAATTTAACCCCGCCAGATCCCTATAGTGGCAATATAGGTTCAAAGACTAGGAGATGTATGGAGACCCATACCCGGCAAGCCGGACAGTCTCATCTCATGAGAGTTACGTGAACCTCCGCCCTTCCCGAAAGAAGGCATCACCGCTCATAGCTAGCCAATCGGTGCTCAGTATAAAGTTCCATTACATTCACCTCATACATAATGGAAGTTGCCTTCTAGTATGAGGATATCATAGCTCAATAGATGATTTCTCATCTCATCATTAGTATTAAGTGTTTTAAACTCAATATTTTTCATTAGAGTGTTCATAGAGACTGGTCTCTTCATTTTCTTACACTCTCATTGGTGAGTACGTATTGGAAACATTTACTTAGGCTCATTTGTGATTGCTCGCATCAAATACATTAGCCTCACATCATGTTATCAACACATTCTTCATTATTAGCACCTTTATTTTTTCATAGTTACTCACCTCTTATTACGTGAATGTTCATTTTTTCATTTCATAATTTATCCCATCTTATGCCAATGCACTTGGCCATTTTTGGTATATCTTAAATTCGTACTTAACCCTCATAAGGTTCATCATTTCCTTACGTACATCTTAGCTTCACTTAATTTTTGAACGTATGTTAGACTTATGTGTCTATACACACAAGCCACCGGGCTTCATTCATAGTTCGCTAAGTGATTCTTAATTTCATAAGATTATTTATTGCAAGACATATGTATCTTGCATATATGCCAAGATCTTGATTTTTGATATAAATTGATGGCATTACTCTTGGATATTTTACTCAAGTATGACTTATGTATCACCACGGATGTTTGGGCATGGAAACCCAATTCTTGAATCACTTGGATATCATTTATATTTATATATTTTTTTATTGATTTTATTTCTAATATTCATAACATTAGAATTCTAAATTAAATCTTACAATTTGGATAATGAATATGTTGTATTGTGTACCGTTAACCCATTGTGAATTTAGCTTATATCAACTATGCGTGCCTCCCTTTTTTTTCTTTAACACACAGTATGGTACAACAAAAAGAATACCTTATTTAGAGTATAAAATTAATAATGTAAATATCTTAGTGACAAAAAATTCATGGCTTGTTCTAGTTGTATTTTGTGTCACATATAGTATTAGTATATTAAACATCATCAGATATAGCAGTAGCTAATTACAATAAATAAGTATATTAAATCACTAACTTATCTTCTGTTTAATCTTGTACAAACACGTCAATTATACTGCTAGTAAATAAATATTAAGTAATTATAATCTTATGGATGTTCAAGTCACTGACAATATGATAAGATTTCAAAAATATAATTAATTTACAGTACAATAGTATGGTATCATGTCAGATATTGTAACTGTGTTGGTTCATAACGTCTATTATTCAAGCTTTGATGGCATGGTAAAATGTTAACACAAAATTAACATTAGTGTGTGTAATAACATGCTTTAACAGTAAGTGTGATATTACATAATATTTATATTGTATTAGTATGTATTTACGATCAAAAGTTTACTAATTTACACATATGAAGCCATTTACGAGACTTTTAAGCACCTCTTTATTAGTCGTTCGTTAGGATTCTTAAGACAAGTTAAAAGTATGATTTGGTCATTTGTTTAACTAGAATTTCTAGCATTTAAACCATGTGAACATCAAGATTTTTAGAGCCTCTAATTGCACATAAAACACGAGTACTCTCTAATCTATTAACATGCTAAAGAAAGACTCAAAGTCATGGTCAAAATCTTGCACAAATACATACGTATATACATTCGTATTTTCCGAAAGACACAAAATATAATCACATCATCATGAACACATACTCGAAACGAGATAGTCACCACAAACAAGTATCCCTAAATTCTACCAACAAGAATACCCAACCTAAGATCATAGGGAGCTAGTGACAGGGGCATGCAACGGGGAACAACCTTAGTTTCGAGGTAAATAGTTTGAATCGTAATGGGCCTCTTGGGAAAGGAGCCAAGAGAGAAGAAACCCATACCTTAATCGATATTAAAACTTTGATGTTGCTGCCCGGAAAACTCCTCCAAACCACTCCCAATTTACTTCAACGTACACCTCACTCGACGAACCTCTCTTAGCCTAGACGTTTTGAATACTTTTTCTTTTACTTAAAAATTCTTGTGAGTTCTTCAAGTGTGATTAACTCTTGATGTGTTTTCAGTTCTTGAAATTATTTTTGGATGAAACCAACGTGAGAGAGAGATATGGAGAACGTGAGAGAGAGATAGAGTTCTAATAGGATTAGGAGACTAAATCCAAGAATTCGTCAAATAGGATTTAAATTAGATTAATACAAATCTGATTTATTTTAATTAATATGTAAAAGGACCATTATGCCCTTAAAAATTTCAGATTTTTAATTAATAATTAAATCACCTTAAGTACCTATTATTTTATTCATTTATTTATTTTTCTGGATCGTTACATTATCCCCCCCTTAGGAACATTCGTCCCCGAATGACACTACTATTATACATCGTAATGTCAATTCGATCATAACTAAATAGCTATGAACACTTAGCCAATAGCAACAAAATACAAAGAGATAAGGAATTATAGCCTTACGAGTAGGAAGTCTAACCATATACTAGTGCATACACACCACACACAGTCAAATACATGAAGGACTAATTAAGGCTACTCACCCGTGACTTCACCAGAATTGTCTTCTTCTGCACCCCTAGACTTGAGAGCGAAGAATCGTTGCCTCTTTGGAGCCTCTTCACTTGGACCATTAGATTGAACTCTCTCCTTCCCTTGTTCTAGACTTCTCCTAATCGGACAATCCTTCACCATGTGACCCGGTTTGGCACAGCTATAACAAGCATTAGTGCCCCTCATACATTCACCTCCATGTAGTTTTCCACACTTCCTGCAAGGTGGTCTCTCCTTAGGTGTATCTACTTCATTGTTTCTCTCAACTCTAGACTCAGAATTTCTATCATGACGACCCTTGGATGAACTTGACTCCCCTTGGTGGGAGAATCCCTTCTTAAACCTAGGCTTATCCCTGATTTCAGTACTACTCTTCCTTTAAAAATTCTCCTCAGCTTGCCTTGACTTGTTCCCTACCCTAGTGTGTATCCTCTTTCTTCTTTGCTCCACTTGCTGGACATGGACCATAAGTCTGGAAAGGTTCATGTTGTCATGCAGCATAGCTTCCCTACACTCCTCTTCAAGATCCTCAGCAATTCCTGTTAAGAATCTACTCATCTCTTATTTGCTGTTAGACACAAGAGAATCGACATACCTTGATAGTTTCACAAACTTCAGGGAATACTCCCTGACCGTCATAGATCCTTGTTTAAGATTGATGAATTCCTCAACCTTGTCATCCCGCATCTCTTTGGGGAAGAATCTTTCAAGAAATGTTGTCTTGAACAACTCCCATGTGACTGGCACTCCACCTAGAACACGGCTATCTTGCCATATCTTGCACCAAGTCTGTGCAACATCCTTGAGTTGGTAGGAAGCCAGCCCAGCCTTCTCAATATCAGTGGCCCCCATGGCCACCAGGATCTTATGCAACTCCTCTATAAATTCCTGAGGATCCTCTAAAGTCTTAGCCCCTGTAAATATAGGAGGATTCATCCTCGTGAAATCTCGCAGTCTGTCAGCCATACTGCGAACCGGTGGATTTTACCTCTGAACATTCTGCCGATTGACTTGGGCAGTCATAGCCTGAGCCTGCATCGTTATGGCCTGTGCCATCTGGGCTAGAGATTCCCTCACCTCAGCACCAGTCAACCTAGCTGGTTTAACTGGCATGGCCACTCCTTCAGCTGGAGCCTGGGGTAAATTTTCATTATCCCTAGCTGCTGCTACTCCCATCCTCAGACCCTTAGTTCTCCAAGTGTTCATTCTCTGAAAACAACAAGGATTGATGTTAGACACGTTCATAACACCAAGAATTCAAACATTGGGAAAAGCACAATAAGACAGAAGAAGGGAAGATTTTCCTAAGCATCATGCAGTATCTAATCCAGGATAGTGATGTACTTCACTACCATTACTTAGAAACTACTCAATGTGGTTGATGTGAACTCATTATTCTAGGACTTAACCTATCGCTCTGATACCAACTTTGTCACGGCTGGAATCTAGACCCCAGACAAGACCGGCTTTGTTGACCTCTCAGAGGTCGCAAACAAGCCTACTTACGTCATTATAACTTTACATAGGTTAATTTTACCGGAAAATTTGAATTTTTTTTATTCTTTAATCATACTTGCCAAACATTCTAATATTTCGTAATCGCTCATCATCAATCATCTAACACTTAAGAGATAAGCAACTGAAAGAAATAATTCACTAAGTATTAATTGTATATCGGTCAAAATAACACCAATACAAAGTCTGAACAAAAGTAGGAAAGAAACGCCAGCGGAACATGCTCCACTAGCTCAACTCTAAAACTACGCTAGAATGTAAAACAGTAGCATCCTCGAAAGCATGAGGACCTACCAAACACCGGATGAATGATGACGTCTGGATAGCTGCAACAACGAACCTGTAGCTCTACCGTCCACAGTGCCCTGCACCTAAAAGTAGATGTTTGTATGGAATTAGTACACACTTGTACTAAGTATGGGTATATGCAAGCCCACACCAGGGACATGCATGACGAAGAAGAGCTCTTTCCTAACAACATGATGTTTCAAGTCAGTGGACTTGCTAAATTGAGATTGGAAAGTTAGGACATGAGAGAGACTTGCATCATTATAATCATCGTATTGCACACAACACATAACATGTTCATATAGCACATAACATATAACACATAGTTTCTTTCATATTATTCATTCATATACCATGAGACCTTATTATCATAGACTTAACCTTAAGACTTTCCAAGATGAGGGCTCAACATATGGGACCTCAACTAGGGAGCCTTCTTTAGCAAACACATACTCTGCTTCATTCGTTCATACGCAATTCATTTCAACTCATTCATAGGCAAGTGCGAACACCAACTATACCTAGGATGTAGTTTAAGACTTTCATCGGGTTTTTTGTGCAATGATAGGTATAACCTAATGTCATTACCTGAATCTAGCTCACCTCTTGATTATCCTATCCTAACACCTTCGGTATCATTCATTTGTTTATGTGATTCATTTGAGGCTGACCTCATTCATTCATTAGGAACTTTAACTTTATGCGACATAGATCATGTGAGCATCATGATATCCAGTGTCTCCCCCTCACCGAAAAGAGGTGGAATCACCGGCCAAAGCGATTCAATAACATGCTAGCGTATATGGGAATTTAAACCCGCCAGATCCCTATAGTGGCAATATAGGTTCAAAGACTAGGAGATGTATGGATACCCATACCCGGAAAGCCGTACAGTCTCATCTCATGAGAGTTACGTGAACCTCCGCCCTTCCTGAAAGAAGGCATCACCGCTCATAGCTAGCCTATCGGTGCTCAGTATAAAGTTCCATTACATTCAACTCATACATCATAGAGGTTGCCTTCTAGTATGAGGACATCATAACTCAATAGATGATTTCTCATCTCATCATTAGTATTAAGTGTTTTAAACTCAATATTTTTCATTAGAGTGTTCATTGAGACTGGTCTCTTCATTATCTTACACTCTCATTGGTGAGTACGTATTGGTAACATTTACTTAGGATCGTTTGTGATTGCTCTCATCAAATACATTAGCCCACATAATGTTGTCACCACATTCTTCATTATTAGCACCTTTATTTTTTCATAGTTACTCACCTCTTATTACGTGAATGTTCATTTCTTCATTTCATAATTTATTCCATCTTATGCCAATGCACTTGGCCATTTCGTATATCTTAAATTCGTACTTAACCCTCATAAGGTTCATCATTTCCTTACTTACATCTTAGATTCACTTAAGTTTTGAACGTATGTTAGACTTATGTGTCTATACATACAAGCCATGGGGCTTCATTCATAGTTCGCTAAGTGATTCTTAATTTCAAAAGATTATGTATTGCAAGACTTATGTATCTAGCATATATGCCAAGATCTTGATTTTTGATCTAAATAGATGGCATTACTCTTGCATATTTTACTCACGTATGACTTATGTATCAATACGGAAGTTGGGAACGAAAAAACCCAATTCTTGAATCACTTGGATATCATTTATATTTATATATATTTTTATATTTATTTTATTTCTAATATTCATAACATTAGAATTCTAAATTAAATCTTACAATTTGATAACGAATATGTTGTATTGTGTACCGCTAACCCATTGTGAATTTAGCTTATATCAACTATGCGTGCCTCCCTTTTTTTTTCGTTAACACACAGTATGGTACAACAAAGAAATACCTTATTTAGAGTATAAATTAATAATGTAAATATCTTAGTGACAAAAAAAAATCATGGCTTGTTCTAGTTTTATTTTGTGTCACATATAGTATTAGTATATTAAACATGATCAGATATAGCAGTAGCTAATTACAATAAATAAGTATATGAAATCACCAACTTATTTTCTGTTTAATCTTGTACAAACACGTCAATTATACTACTAATTTATAAATATTAAGTAATTATAATCTTATGGATGTTCAAGTCACTGACAATATGATAAATAATAATGTTAGATTTCAAAAATATAATTAATTTACAGTACAATAGTATGGTATAATGTCAGATATTGTAACTGTGTTTGTTCATAACGTCTATTATTCAAGCTTTGATGGCATGGTAAAATGTTAACACAAAACTAACATTAGTGTGTGTAATAACATGCTTTAACAGTAAGTGTGATATTACATAAGATTTATATTGTATTAGTATGTATTTACAATCAAAAGTTTACTAATTTATACATATGAAGCGATTTACGAGACTTTTAAGCACCTCTTTATTAGTCGTTCGTTAGGATTCTTAAGACAAGTTGTAACGACCTGTTTAGTCGTTTTGAGGAGTAGAGTTTATTTCTGGTAATAATTGTCTGGGTCGACGGATCCCACGACGGACCGTCATGGGCACGACGGACCGTCGATGGGGTCTCATTCCAAAACACTTAGATTCTGAAATTTGCGTACTGAGATCGACTCTCTGAACTTCGCGACGGAACTGCAAGACGGACCGTCGTAGGCACGACGGACCGTCACAAATCTTTCAACAGAATTAACTCTCTGAACTTTGTGACGGACCTGCAGGACGGACCGTCACAGTTATGACGAACCGTCACAGGCTTCGTTAGTCCACTCGGGTCTGAATTCTGCTAAAGTTTTTAAGGGGTGTTTTGGACTATTCATGATTATAATTATAAAGTTAGTGGGTTAATGCTAATAAATAATTTATTTGGGGGTTAAAGGAGACAACTTAAACCTAAATAATGGCTACTTTTCATCTATGAGTTATATGATAATTAGGGTAAAAGAGAAAGAATTTGGAGAGGAAATATAAAAAGAACAGAGGGACGAACGAGCGAGAGCAAGAGAGAACACAAAGGAAAGCAAAGGTTTTGGGGGATAGCTTGCTTGATCACGATTCTTCGATGGAGGTAGGTTATGGTTTATGCTATTTCATAGTAAACTCTAAATAGCGAATGATATGTATTGGGGGGGTATTGTAAAGTCTTCTATATGCTTGATTGTGTGTTGCATGATGTGACTATGTAATTGTAATGGATTAGAAAGATGAGGCTGTGAATCTTAAACCTTAATTCCTCTCTATTAATGATAATGCCTTGACATAAAAGAAGGCTTGATGAACTGAGATGATGAGATTAGTGGATCGGAGTGTCACGTACCGACACATAGTGATAGGGGATCGGGTGTCACGAACCGACACGTAGAATTAGGGGATCGGGTGTCACGAACCGACATGTAGAATTAGGGGATCGGGTGTCACGAACCGACACGTAGAATTAGGGTATCGGAGTGTCACGTTCCGACACGTAGTAGTAAGGGAGCTGAGTGTCACGTACCGACACAAGAAGAATAAAGAGAATGAATCTTGAATTATGTTAATATACTCAATTTAAAGAACCTATTTTCCTAATGAGTATGGTGTGGAGGCTTGAGTCCTCATAGGTGTGCTTGGTGTTGTGGCCAATGGTTATTGTACTTGTTGTTGTCACCTGTTGAGTATGGTAGTCGATTTTACTGTTATTATTCGATATATATTGCTTTCTATTTTGAGTTGGCCGATGATACCTACTCAGTACGTGTTCTTTGTACTGACCCCTACTTGTATTTTTCCCTTTGTTATTTGTGGAGTGCAGCAAACGTGCCATCGACTTCGACTCGTCCACAACTCTAGCCAGACTTCAGCATATCAGATTTCAGGGTGAGCTATTGCTTCTAGCTTGGAATGAATCTTCTTCTTCACCTCTTGATGCCTTGAAGTTCTGGCATGGACTAGCTGTTTATTTATTTTATCTTCTTAGATACTCTTAGATTTAGTAATTTGAGGATAGATGTTCTTGTGGTGATGATATCCAGTTTTTGGGAATAGTAAGATTGAATTTTAGAATTTGTTTATTGGTTATATTAATGATTTTTAAGTCTTCCGCATTATATTTGTTTCGATATGGTTGAAATGTTTACATCCCTACTCTGTCGAAATAGGGCGAAACGTCGCGGCCACTCGAAAATAATTATTGTTTCAATTTTAACAAAGTTTAAAAATAAACGAGTTTTTTTTAAAAAAAAGAGTCGCCACCTAATTTTTAGGAAAACTAGGAAACCAATTATTAATATACGAAACCAATTCGATTCTAGGTAAGGGGTTCTAGTTATTCCGAAGGGAAGGGGTTAGGCACCCTTCAGAATCCACAAATGTGGTTCCCGACTGAATTCATTTATCTTTTCAAATTGAGGAAAAATATAAAATAAACACATATAATAAACAAACAATATGCACAATAAAACAATAATTATCGGCCTAAAGTTTGCCTAACGTCGATATTCACAAAATAACGAATGAAATTATAATTCGAACTTTTCAAATAATTTCAAGGAGAAGCAACTCCGGGTACCTGTAAAGACACTTAGTAAAAGAGTTAGTGTCAAAACAATATAAATAAAAATAAATAACTCAAACAATAACTAAAATAAAAATCCGTCTTATTAACATGCGAGGCCTTGGAAATCGACGGTAATTTCTTCATCGGCCAATTTAACCATT
>JAKWJD010001052.1:0-11367 GCA_027705065.1 Solanum peruvianum | reverse complement strand
AAGTTCCGGCATGGACTAGCTTTTATGTATTTTAGTTCTTAGATACTCTTAGATTTGTAATTTGATCATAGATGTTCTTGTGATGATGACTTCCAGATTTTGGGGAATAATAGTGTTGAGTTTTTTAGAAGTTATTGAATTGATTTTTATTAATGAGTTAAGTCTTCCGAATCGTATTTGTTCATTATGTTAAAATGTTGGGGTTTAGATTGGTTGGTTCGCTCACATAGTAGGATAAGTGTGGGTGCCAGTCGCGGCTCGGTTTTGGGTCGTGACAAACTTTGTATCAGAGCATTAGGTTCGTTGGTCTCATCACACAAGAACGGGTCTAGTAGAGTCTTAAGGAACGGTAGGGGGACGCCTTTACTTTTCTTTGAGAGGCTATAAGACTTTAGGAAAATTCCATTCTTTCTTTCTTTCTTTCGTGCTATTACTTGGATCCAATTGGTATCTAGGTGATACAAATTGGTATCTGACCATCTTCACTCTATTTCGCAGATGGTTAGAACTAGAGCAACGACTGCACCAACACCAACACTGGCAAGACAGGATGCGTCTGAGCCAGCCACTGGGGCTGTAGCTCGGAGAGGAACAGTGGCAAGAGGCCGAGGTAGAGGTCGTGGGAGGACGTCCTCTAGAGGAAGAGGACAAGCACCTAGCCCATCTGGTACTAGGGCGGTGACTCCTCCACGACTGAGGAAGTAGTAAGAGAGGGTGAGGAAGGGGAAGATAAGCAAGTGCAGAATGAGGAATTGCCACCCCAACCTACCCCAGAGATGATTAATCAGGTTCTTGCTTATCTTAGCGGGGTTATCTGATCAAGGCTAGACACCTCGAGTGTTTTCTGCACCAGCACCTCAGGTTCCGGAGGTACGACAGGCCGCCGTTGGGGCTCCCCGCATGGACGCCTCATTGGAAATAGGCACGTTTCCTTGTCTGACTACAGGGCCTATAATGACAAATGATCAGCACGAACTTTTCAATAAGTTCTTGAAATTGAAACCTCCAGTCTTCAAGGGTGCTGAATCTGAGGATGCCAACGATTTTCTGGTTGACTGTCATGAGCTACTACAGAAGATGGGTATAGTAGAACGGTTTGGTGTTGAGTTTGTGACTTATCAGTTTCAAGGGAACGCCAAAATGTGGTGGCGGTCACATGTTGAGTGTCAACCAACAGAGGCACCACCTATGACTTGGGCCTCATTCTCTAGTTTGTTTATGGAGAAGTATATCCCCCGGACTTTGAGGGATAGGAAAAGAGATAAGTTCTTGAGCCTAGAGCAAGATACGATGTCGGTTACTGCATATAAGGCTAAGTTTCGTGCATTATCCAGGTATGCCACTCAACTTTGTTTCATTCCACAAAAGCGGATTCGCCGTTTGGTGAAGGGGTTGAGGTCAGAATTGCGGATTTCAGCCTTACAGGTAGCGGCTACGGCAAAATCCTTCAAGAAGTGGTAGACTTCGTGATAGAGGTGGAAGGGAGTGAAACCAGATGACTTCACCATGGCATCGACATCAAAAAGGTTCGAAAGGGAGGTGAGTTAATGGTTCCTACTCTAGAGGACAGGGTTCAGGAGGTACTCAGTCCGACCAATTCAGTCTTCACTACAGACTGTAGTTGGGGGTCCACCTCAGACCGGTCAACACTTCTCTGAGAGACCTATGCTTGACTCTAGAAAGTGTTATGGATGTGGGGAGACTGGACATATTAGGAGGAATTGTCCAAAACAGAGTTATAGACCCCCAATAGCTTGAGGTAGAGGAGGTCATGGTAGAGGCCGTTATTGTGGAGGACGTGGTGGTCGAGGTAATGGTGGTCACCAAAACGGCCGGGGTGATGGGAAAACTGGATCCACTACAACACAACATGGTAGGGGCAACGGACAGACAAGTAATGGGACCCATTGTTACGCTTTCCCTGGGAGATCTGAAGCGGAGACATGTGATGCTGTCATCACAGGTAATCTTTCGGTTTGTGATTGCATGGCTTCTGTATTATTTGATCCTTGATCCACATTTTCTTATGTATCTTCTTCATTTGCTACTGGTCTTAATTTACCTTGTGAATTACTTGACTTGCCTATTCGTGTGTCTACTCCGGCGGGTGAGTCTGTGATAGTTGAAAAAGTATATAGGTCTTGTTTGGTGACTTTTGTGGGGAGCAACACTTATGTAGATTTGGTTATCTTAGAAATGGTTGATTTTGATGTAATTCTGGGTATGACTTGGCTTTCTCCGAATTTTGCGATCTTGGATTGTAATGCTAAAACTGTTACGTTAGCCAAGCCTGGGACAGATCCGTTAGTGTGGGAGGGCGACTACACTTCCACTCCGGTTCGTATCATCTCCTTTCTTCGTGCTAAGAGAATGGTTAGTAAGAGGTGTTTAGCTTTCTTGGCACATCTCAGGGATGACACTACCCAAGTACCTTCAATTGAGTCAGTTTGTGTAGTCCGTGAGTTTCTGGACGTATTCCCTACAAATCTTCCTGGTATGCCACCGGATAGAGATATTGATTTTTGCATTGATCTGGAACTAGGTACTCGCCCCATTTGTATACCCCCTTATAGAATGGCTCCTGTGGATTTAAGAGAGTTAAAGGCCCAACTTCAAGAGTTGTTAAGCAAAGGTTTTATTAGACCAAGCGCATCTCCTTGGGGTGCTCCGGTTTTGTTTGTGAAGAAGAAGGATGGAAGTTTTCGGATGTAGACTATAGACAACTGGATAAGGTAACTATTCAGAACAAGTATCCTCTTCCTCGCATTGATGACTTGTTCGATCAGCTACAAGGTGCTTGTGTTTTCTCTAAGATTTATTTGAGATCGGGTTATCATCAATTGAAAATACGGGCAACGGATGTGCCCAAGACTTCTTTTCGGACCAGATATGGGCATTATGAGTTCTTAGTAATGTCTTTTGGGCTTACGAACGCCCCTGCTGCTTTCATGATCTTGATGAATGGGATTTTTAAGCCATATTTGGATCTCTTTGTCATCGTATTCATTGATGACATATTGGTGTACTCAAAGAGTAAGGAAGAACATGAGGAGCACTTGAGAATTGTATTGGAAACGTTGAGGGAGAAGAAAAAGTTACGCCAAATTCTCCAAGTGTGAGTTTTGGCTAGATTCGGTGTCCTTCTTAGGACACGTGGTTTCTAAGGATGGAGGTGGTGGATCCATCTAGATTGAAGCAGTGCAGTGCAGAATTGGAAGAGACCTACAAATGTTACAGAGATAAGGAGCTTTGTTGGTTTAGCTAGCTATTACCGCCGATTTGTAAAGGGGTTCTCTTCTATTGCTTCCCAACTGACAAGCTTGACTAAGCAGAATGTCCCATTTGTTTGGTCGGATGAGTGCGAAGAAAGCTTTCAGAAGCTCAAAACTTTGTTGACTACTGCACCCATTCTCACCTAGCCAGTGGAAGGTAAGAATTTCATTGTCTATTGTGATGCATCCTATTCGGGTTTGGGTGTAGTGCTAATGCAAGAAAGAATGTAATTGTTTATGCTTTAAGGCAATTAAAGGTGCATGAACGTAACTATCCGACCCATGATTTGGAATTGGCTGCGGTAGTGTTTGCATTAAAGCAATGGAGGCACTATTTATATGGGGTTAGGTGTGAGGTCTATACGGATCATCGTAGCCTACAGTATGTTTTTACTCAGAAGGATTTAAACTTGAGACAGAGGAGATGGATGAAACTACTGAAGGACTACGATATCACAATCTTGTATCATCCGGGAAAAGCTAATGTCGTGGCAGATGCTTTAAGTAGAAAAGGCCGGAAGCATGGGAAGTCTAGCTCATTTGCAAGTTTCTAGACGCCCATTGGCTAGAGAAGTTCAGATTCTGGCTAATGACCTTATGAGGTTAAAAGTAAATGAGAAGGGAGGATTTTTGGCTTGTGTGGAGGCAAAATCTTCCTTCCTTGACAAGATTAAGGGAAAGCAGTTTAATGATGAGAAATTGATCCGGACCCGAGATAAAGTGTTGCGAGGAGAGGCTAAGGAAGCAACAATCGATGAGGAATGTGTTTTGAGAATTAAGGGAAGGGTATGTGTACCCCGCGTCGATGACTTGATCAACACTATTCTGACAGAGGCCATAGTTCAAGGTATTCTATACACCCAGGTGCAACCAAGATGTATCGTGACCTAAAGCAACACTTTTGGTGGAGTAGAATGAAGCGTGATATTGTTGATTTTATTGTCAAATGTCCAAACTAACAACAAGTAAAGTATGAACACCAGAGGCCCGGAGGAACACTTCAGAGAATGTCCATTCCTGAATGGAAGTGGGAAAGAATTGCAATGGATTTCGTGGTTGGTCTTCCAAAGACAATGGGTAAGTATGACTCCATTTGGGTTATTGTTGATAGGTTAACTAAGTCTGCTCACTTCATTCCGGTCAAGGTGACTCACAATGCAGAGAAGTTAGCCAAACTTTACATCTCGGAAGTTGTTCAGTTGCATGGAGTCCCACTCTCCATTATATCAGATAGAGGTACGCAGTTTACTTCTAAGTTTTGGAAAACATTGCATGCTGAATTAGGTACTAGGTTGGATCTAGTACCGCATACCCTCGAACGATGGTTCTACCCTCAGCGCTGAATCATAGCTTCGAAGTCGACTATCAGGTATGGAAGCGTGATTCGTGCAGGTGTGATTGGTAGATTTGGTGGGCCACGGTAGTCTTATCCTTGGCAGAGTTCTCCTACAATAATAGCTATCACTCAAGTATTGGTATGGCCCCATTTGAAGCACTGTATGGGAGAAGATGTAGGTCTCCCATTGGTGGTTTGATGCATATGAGACCTTGGGGTACTGACCTTCTGAGGGAATCGTTAGATAAAGTGAAATGCATTCAAGAAAAGCTTCTAGCGGCTCAAAGTAGGCAAAAAGAATATGCAGATCGAAAGGTTAGAGATTTGGAGTTTATGGAGGGTGAACAAGTCTTGTTGAAGGTTTCGCCCATGAAAGGGGTGATGCGGTTTGGTAAAAGAGGTAAGCTTAGTCCAAGGTATATTGGACCCTTTGAAGTACTTAAGCGAGTAGGGGAGGTGGCTTACGAACTAGCCTTGCCTCCAGGGCTGTCCGGAGTGCATCCGGTATTTCATGTGTCTATGTTGAAAAGATACCATGGGGATGGAAACTACATTATCCGTTGGGATTCAGTTTTGCTTGATGAGAATTTATCTTATGAGGAGGAACCTGTTGCTATTTTAGATAGAGAAGTCCACAAGTTGAGGTCGAGGGAGATTGCATCCATTAAAGTTCAATGGAAGAATCTGTCACGACCCAATTCGGGGACGCGACTGGCACCAACATTTACCCTCCTATGTGAGCGAACCAACCCATCTAAACCTTAACATTTCAATATAATATCAACAGAAAATAATGCGGAAGACTTAAACTCATAAATAAAACAACTCAACTATTATTAATATTCCCAAAATCTGGAAGTCAGCATCACAAGAACATCTATGATCAAATTACTAATCTAAACTATCTAAGAATGTCTAAGAAGCTAAAAATACATAAGAAACTAGTCCATGCCGGAAGTCAAGGCATCAAGACTTATAGAAGAAGATCCAGTCCAAGCTAGAAGCGTTAGCTCACCCTGAGATCCAGTATGACGAAATCTGGCCCGAATTACTGTTGTGTTGAAGTTGACGGAACGTTTGCTGCATAACACAAATAACAAAGAAGAAAACATAAAAGTAGGGGGTCAGTACAACCACACGTACTGAGTAGATATCATCGGCCAACTCAAAATAGAAGATAATATATATCAAGAAATATTATAAATCAACTATAAACTCAACATGTAGCAACAACAAGTATTATAATCGTCAATAAATACCATCAAGTTCATCCATGAGGGCTCAAGCCTCAATACCATACTCATTTGGAAATTAAGTTTATTATGTTGAGTATATTAACATCTTTCAAGATTCATTATCTTTCTTCCGTTGTGTCGGTACGTGACACTCCGATCCCCTACCACTATGTGTCGGTACGTGACACTCCGATCCCCTATATGTGTCGGAACGTGACACACTCCGATCCCCTATATGTGTCGGAACGTGACACTCCGATCCCCTATATGTGTCGGAACGTGACACTCCGATCCCCTATATGTGTCGGTACGTGACACTCCGATCCCCTATATCTACGTGTCGGTTCGTGACACCTGTCCCACTAATACTATGTGTCAGAACGTGACACTCCGATCCACTAATGCTATGTGTCGGAACGTGACACTCCGATCCACTAAATTCATTCTATCCGTTCATCAAGCCTTCTCTATACTAAGGCATCATCAATCCCATTACTTTAATATGTCCAGCCTTCTTTCGTACTAAGGCATCATCATTAATATCATAGATTAAAGTTTCTTTCAAGATTTGGGATTCAATGGTTTTCATCATGCTTATTTTATCAAAATCACATAATCATGTTCATGCAAGCATACAATTAAGCATATAGACAGGTTTATAATATCATCAACACATATTATTCACTATTAAGAGTTCACTACGAGTATCGTAATATAAACCATAACCTACCTCCACCGAAGACTAGTGATCAAGCAAGAAATTCCCAAGCTTTGTTTTCTCCCGTTTGATCGACTGCTTCTCTCTCTCTTTCTTGTTCTTTCTCTTTTGTTTTCTTATGTTCAAAACCCTCTTCTTTTACCCTAATTAATCATATAATAAGTGCAAAAGAGGGCAATAAACCCCACTAATTAACCCAAAGTTACCTCTTTTATCCTCAAGGATTTGAGTTATTAAATATAAACCCTCAATCTTTATAATTAAGGAAAGAATAGTCCAAGACGACCCTTAAAACGTGTGGAGAAATCCTAAACTGCCTGGGATTTGCGTGGCCTGTGACGGGACGTCGTGCCTGCGACGGTCCTTCACGATGGCCGTCGCAACCTCCCAAATTCTAGGTGGTCTGTGACGGCCCGTCACCACTGTGACGGTCCGTCCTGCACCTCCGTCATGACGGTCAGAAACTCGTTTCTTGTACCAAATTCTCAAAAGTTGAAGTGTTTTGCAACGAAAACTCACGACGGTTCGTCGTGGATGTGACGGAACGTCCTGCAGGTCCGTCACAATTTACAGAGAGTCGATTTTAATATCCAATTTGAAGAATTCTAAGTGTCCTGGAACGACACCCCCTCGACGGGCCGTCGTGACCACGACGGTCCGTCGTGACACTCGTCGTTCCAGCCAGTTTTTCCAGAAATGGACTCTGTTGCTCAAAACGACTAAACAGGGATTACAATAGATACCAATTTACCCATCGTTCGTCCCCGAACGATCAAAAGAAGGAAAACAATGGCGAAAAGGAGTACCTGAATCTGTAAACAGATGTGGGTATTTTTCTTGCATATCTGCCTCCTTCTCCCAAGTAGCCTCTTCAACCGGTCGATTCTTCCATTGCACTTTGATGGATGCAATCTCTCTCGACCTCAGCTTGCGAACTTCTCTATCTAATATAGCAACCGGTTCCTCTTCATAAGTCAAGTTCTCATCTAACAAAACTGAATCCCAACGGATAATGTAGTTTCCATCTCCATGGTATCTCTTCAACATGGATACATGAAAACCGGATGCACTCCGGACAGCCCTGGGGGCAAGGCTAATTCATAAGCCACCTCCCCTATTCTCTTAAGCAGTTCAAATGGTCCAATATACCTTGGACTTAACTTACCCCTTTTTCCGAACCGCATCACCCCTTTCATGGGTGAAACCTTCAACAGGACTTGTTCACCTTCCATGAACTCCAAGTCTCTAACCTTTCTGTCTGCATACTCCTTTTGTCTACTTTGAGCCGCCAAAAGCTTTTCTTGACTAGCTTTTACCTTCTCCATAGAATCTCTCAACAGATCAGTCCCCCAAGGTCTAACTTCAAAGGCATCAAACCAACCAATGGGAGATCTACACCTCCTCCCATACAATGCTTCAAATGGAGCCATGTCATACTGGAGTGATGAGTGATAGCTATTATTATATGAAAACTCTGCCAAAGGTAAAAAGCTATCCCAATGGCCACCAAACTCTATCACACATGCACGAAGCATATCCTCCAACGCTTGAATCGTTCGCTCAGACTGCTGACCATCGGTCTGAGGGTGAAATGCAGTGCTAAGGTCCAACCTAGTACCTAATTCAGCATGTAATGTCCTCCAAAACTTAGAGGTAAACTGCGTACCTCTATCCGATATGATAGAGAGTGGAACTCCATGCAACCGAACGATCTCTGAGATGTAGATTTTGGCCAACTTCTCTGCATTGTAGGTCACCTTGACCGGAATGAAATGAGCGGACTTAGTTAACCTGTCAACAATCACCCAAATAGAGTCATACTTACTCAATGTCTTGGGAAGACCAACCACGAAGTCCATCGCGATTCTCTCCCACTTCCATTCAGGAATGGGCATTCTCTGAAGTGTTCCTCCGGGCCTCTGGTGTTCATACTTTACTTGTGACAGTTTGGACATTTGGCAATAAAGTCAACAATATCGCGCTTCATTCTACTCCACCAGAAGTGTTGCTTTAGGTCGCGATACATCTTGGTTGCACCAGGATGTATAGAATATCAAGAACTATGAGCCTCGGTAAGAATGGTGGTGATCAAATCATCGATGCGGGGTACGCATACCCTTCCCTTAATTCTCAAAACACCTTCCTCTTCAATTATTGCCTCTTTAGCCTCTCCTTGCAACACTTTGTCTCGGATTCGACTTAGCTTCTCATCATCAAACTGTTTCCCCTTAATCTGATCAAGAAAGGAAGATTTTGCCTCTACACAAGCTAACAATCCTCCCTTCTCATTTATTTCCAACCTCATAAGGTCATTAGCCAGAATCTGCACTTCTCTAGCCAATGGGCGTCTAGAAGCTTGCAAATGAGCTAGACTTCCCATGCTTCCGGCCTTTCTACTCAAAGCATCTGCCACAACATTCGCCTTCCCCGGATGATACAAGATAGTGATGTCGTAGTCCTTCAGTAGTTCCATCCATCTCCTCTGTCTCAAGTTCAAGTCTTTCTGAGTGAATACATACTGTAGGCTACGATGGTCCGTGTAGACTTCACACTTAACCCCATACAAGTAGTGTCTCCATTGCTTTAGTGCAAATACTACCGCGGCCAACTCCAAATCATGGGTCGGATAGTTACGTTCATGCACCTTTAATTGCCTCGAAGCATAAGCAATCACATTCTTCTCTTGCATTAGCACTGCACCCAACCCAGAATAGGATGCATCACAATAAACAATGAAGTTTTTACCCTCTACCGGCAAGGTGAGGATAGGCGCGGTAGTCAACAACGTCTTAAGTGCGACGGTCCGTCACGATGGCCGTCGCAACCTCCCAAATTCTAGGTGGTCTGTGACGGCCCGTCACCACTGTGACGGTCCGTCCTGCACCTCCGTCATGACGGTCAGAAACTCATTTCTTGTACCAAATTCTCAAAAGTTGAAGTGTTTTGCAACGGAAACTCACGACGGTTCGTCGTGGATGTGACGGAACGTCCTGCAGGTCCGTCACAATTTACACAGAGTCGATTTTAATATCCAATTTGAAGAATTCTAAGTGTCTTGGAACGACACCCCCTCGACGGGCCGTCGTGACCACGACGATCCGTCGTGACACTCGTCGTTCCAGCCAGTTTTTCCAGAAATGGACTCTGTTGCTCAAAACGACTAAACAGGTCATTACAATAGATACCAATTTACCCATCGTTCGTCCCCGAACGATCAAAAGAAGGAAAACAATGGCGAAAAGGAGTACCTGAATCTGTAAACAGATGTGGGTATTTTTCTTGCATATCTGCCTCCTTCTTCCCAAGTAGCCTCTTCAACCGGTCGATTCTTCCATTGCACTTTGATGGATGAAATCTCTCTCGACCTCAGCTTGCGAACTTCTCTATCTAATATAGCAACCGGTTCCTCTTCATAAGTCAAGTTCTCATCCAACAAAACTGAATCCCAACGGATAATGTAGTTTCCATCTCCGTGGTATCTCTCTCTTCAACATGGATACATGAAACACCGGATGCACTCCGGACAGCCCTGGGGCAAGGCTAATTCATAAGCCACCTCCCCTATTCTCTTAAGCACTTCAAATGGTCCAATATACCTTGGACTTAACTTACCCCTTTTTCCGAACCGCATCACCCCTTTCATGGGTGAAACCTTCAACAGGACTTGTTCACCTTCCATGAACTCCAAGTCTCTAACCTTTCGGTCTGCATACTCCTTTTGTCTACTTTGAGCCGCCAAAAGCTTTTCTTGACTAGCTTTTACTTCTCCATAGAATCTCTCAACAGATCAGTCCCCCAAGGTCTAACTTCAAAGGCATCAAACCAACCAATGGGAGATCTACACCTCCTCCCATACAATGCTTCAAATGGAGCCATGTCATACTGGAGTGATAGCTATTATTATATGAAAACTCTGCCAAAGGTAAAAAGCTATCCCAATGGCCACCAAACTCTATCACACATGCACGAAGCATATCCTCCAACACTTGAATCGTTCGCTCAGACTGACCATCGGTCTGAGGGTGAAATGCAGTGCTAAGGTCCAACCTAGTACCTAATTCAGCATGTAATGTCCTCCAAAAACTTAGAGGTAAATTGCGTACCTCTATCCGATATGATGGAGAGTGGAACTCCATGCAACCGAACGATCTCTGAGATGTAGATTTTGGCCAACTTCTCTGCATTGTAGGTCACCTTGACCGGAATGAAATGAGCGGACTTAGTTACCTGTCAACAATCACCCAAATAGAGTCATACTTACTCAATGTCTTGGGAAGACCAACCACGAAGTCCATCGCGATTCTCTCCACTCTCCACTTCCATTCAGGAATGGGCATTCTCTGAAGTGTTCCTCCGGCCTCTGGTGTTCATACTTTACTTGTTGACAGTTTGGACATTTGGCAATAAAGTCAACAATATCGCGCTTCATTCTACTCCACCAGAAGTGTGGCTTTAGGTCGCGATACATCTTGGTTGCACCAGGATGTATAGAATATCCAGAACTATGAGCCTCGGTAAGAATGGTGGTGATCAAATCATCGATGCGGGGTACGCATACCCTTCCCTTAATTCTCAAAACACCTTCCTCATCAATTATTGCCTCTTTAGCCTCTCCTTGCAACACTTTTTCTCGGATTCGACTTAGCTTCTCATCATCAAACTGTTTCCCCTTAATCTGATCAAGAAAGGAAGATTTTGCCTCTACACAAGCTAACAATCCTCCCTTCTCATTTATTTCCAACCTCATAAGGTCATTAGCCATAATCTGCACTTCTCTAGCCAATGGGCGTCTAGTAGCTTGCAAAT
>JAKWJD010001051.1:0-11359 GCA_027705065.1 Solanum peruvianum | reverse complement strand
GCCTGTGACGGTCCGTCACGCCTGTGACGGTCCGTCACACCTGTGACGGTCCGTCACGCCTGTGACGGTCCGTCCTGCCATTCCGTCACGAAGTTCAGAGAATCGATTTCAGCAACCCATTTCCTAATTTCTAAGTGTTTTGGAATGAGACCCCTCGACGGTCCGTCGTGCCCATGACGGTCCGTCGTGGGGTCGTCGCATCAGCCAGTTTTCCTGAAATAAAATCTGCTGCTCAAAACGACTAAACAGTCGTTACAATACATACCAATTACCCATCGTCGTCCACGAACGATCACAAGAAAGAAACAAGGGCGAAAAGAGAGTACCTGAATCGTAAACAGATGTGGGTATTTTTCTCGCATATCTACCTCCTTCTCCCAAGTGGCCTTTCAACTGGTCGTTTCTTCCATTGAACTTTGATGCATGCAATCTCCGTCGACCTCAACTTGCGAACTTCTCTATCTAAACTAACAACAGGTTCCTCTTCATAAGTCAAATTCTCATCCAAGCAGAACCGAATCCCAACGAATGATGTAGTTTCCATCCCCATGGTATCTTTTCAACATGGACACATGAATACCGGATGCACTCCGGACAGCCCTGGAGGCAAGGCTAATTCATAAGCCACCTCCGCTACTCGCTTAAGCACTCCAAATGGTCCATATTACCTTGGGCTTAGCTCTTACCCCTTTTTCAAAACCGCCATCACCCCCTTCATGGGTGAAACCTTCAGCAAGACTGTTCACCCTCCATGAACTCCCAGTCTCTAACCTTTCGGTCCGCATATTCCTTTGGTATACTTTGAGCCGCTAAAAAGCTTTTCTTGAATAGCTTTCACCTTCTCCAAGGAATCCCATCAACAGATCAGTACCCCAAGTTCTAACCTCAAATGCATCAAACCAACCAGTGGGAGACCTACATTCTCCTGCCCATTACAATGCTTCAAATGGAGCCATGTCAATGCTGGAGTAAGATAGCTAGTATAGTATGAAAACTACGCGCCAAAGGGTTAAGAAGTTTATCGCCCAATGGCCACCAATTCTATCACACATGCACGGAGCAATACCTCCAACACTTGAATCGTCGCTCAGACTGACCATCGATCTGAGGATAAAATGCAGTACTAAGGTCCAATCAAGTACCTAATTCAGCATGCCAATGTTCTCCAAAACTTAGAAGTAAACTGCGTACCTCTATCTGATATGATGGAGAGTGGAACCCCATGTAATCGAACGATTTCTGAGATGTAGATTTTGGCTAACTTCTCTGCATTGTAGGTCACCTTGACCGTATTAAGTGAGCAGACTTAGTTATCTTTCCACAATTACCCAATAGAATCAAACTTCCCCAATGTCTTTGAAGACAACCACGAAGCCATTGCAATTCCTCTCCAATTCTCTCCCACTTCCATTCAGGAATGGGCATTCTTTGAATGTTCCTCCGGCCTCTGGTGTTCATACTTTACTTGCTGACAGTTTGGACTTTTGGCAATAAAATGCCAATGTCACGCTTCATTCTACTCCACCAAAAGTGTTGTTTAGGTCACGGTACATCTTGGTTGCACCCAGGATGTATGGAATATCCGGAACTATGAGCCTCTGTAAGAATTGTGTGGATCAAGTCATCAACACTGGGCACACATACCCTTCTCTTAATCCTCAAACACCTTCGTCATCATTATTGCTATTGCTTCCTTAGCCTCTCCTCACAACACCATATCTCGGATTCGACTTAGTTTCTCATCATCAACTGTATTCCCTTGATCTTGTCAAGAAAAGAAGATCTCGCCTCCACACAAGCCAAAAATCCTCCCTTCTCATTTACTTCTAGCCTCATAAAGTCATTAGCCAAGTTTTGGATTTCTCTAGCAACGGGCGTCTAGAACTTGCAAATGAGCTAGACTTCCCATGCTTCTCGCCTTTCTACTTAAGGCGTCTGCCACAACTTCAGCTTTTCTTTCTCGGATGATACAGAATAGTGATATCGTAGTCCTTCAGTAGTTCCATCCATCTCCTCTTTCTCAAATTCAAATCTTTCTGAGTGAAGACATACTGTAGGCTACGATGGTCTGTATAGACTTCACATTTAACCCCATACAAATAGTTGTCTCCATTGCTTTAGTGCAAATACTACCGCGGCCCAACTCCAAATCATGGGTCGGATATTTACGTTCATGCACCTTTAATTGCCTCGAAGCATAAGCAATCACATTCTTCTCTTGCATTAGCACTGCACCCAAACCCGAATAGGATGCATCACAATAAACGATGAAGTTTCTTACCCTCTACTGGCAAGGTAAGAATTGGTGCAGTAGTCAACAAGGTCTTGAGTTTCTGAAAGCTTTCCTCACACACTCATCCGACCATACAAATGGAACATTTTGCTTAGTCAAGTTCGTTAATTGGGAAGCAATAGAAGAGAATCCCTTGACAAATCGGCGGTAGTAGCTAGCTAGCCAAACAACAAAACTCTTATTCTGACACGTTTGTAGGTCTCACCCAATTCTTCACTGTCTCAATCTTAGATGGATCCACCATCACTCCATCCTTAGAACTACGTGTCCCAAGAAGGACACTGAATCTAGCCCAAACTCACACTTGGAGAATTTGGCATAAAGCTTCTTCTTCCTCAAGAACTCTAATCCATTTTCAAATGCTCCTCATGTTCCTTCTTACTCTTTGAGTATATCAGTATGTCATCAATAAATACGATCACAAGAGATCCAGATATGTTTTAAAATCCCGTTCATCAAGCTCATGAAAGCAGCAGGGGCATTCGTAAGACCACTGACATTACCACACAATTCGTAATTGCCCATACCTAGTTCGTAAAGCGTCTTTGGCACATCCGTTGCCCGTATTTTCAATTGATGATAACCGGATCTCAAATCAATCTTAGAGAAGACACAAGCACCTTGTAACTGATCGAACAAGTCATCAATGCGAGGAATGGGATACTTGTTCTTAATAGTTACATTCTTTTTCTTGTCCGGTAATCTATGCACATCCGAAAACTCCCATCCTTCTTCTCACCCAATAGCACCGGAGCACCCAAGAGATGCACTTGGTCTAATGAACCTTTGCTCAACAACTCTTGAAGTTGGGCCTTTAACTCTCTTAACTCCGCTCCCGAGAGCCATTCTATAAGGGGGTAATAAAATGGGCGAGTCCCCGGTTCCAAATCAATGCAAAATCCAATATCTCTATCCGGTGGCATACCAGGAAGATCTGCAGGGAACACATCCAGAAACTCACGGACTACCAAAACCGACTCAATTGGAGGTACTTGTGTAGTGTCATCCTTGAGATGTGCCAAGAAAGCTAAAAACCCCCTTACTAACCATTCCTTAGCATGAAAAAAGAGATGATACGAACCGGAGTGGAAGTGTAGTCGCCCTCCCACACTAACTGATCTGTCCCAGGCTTGGCTACGTCACAGTTTTAGCATTACAATCAAGCTTGCTAAATTTGGAGAAAGCCAAGTCATACCCAGAATTACATCGAAGTCAACCATTTCTAAGATACCAAATCTACATAAGTGTTGCTCCCCACAAAAGTCACCAAGCAAGACCTATATACATTTTCAACTATCACAGACTCACCCACCGGAGTAGACACTCACCCAACCGAGAGTAGGACACACGATAGGTTATGTCAAGCAATTCACAAGGTAAAATTAAGACAAGTAGCAAATGAGGAAGATACGTAAGAAAATGTGGACAGCCAAGATCAAATAATTCAGAAGCCATGCAATCACACAACCAAAAGATTACCTGCGATAAACGCATCTGATGTCTCCGCTTCAGATCTCCCGGAAAAGCGTAACAATGGGCCCCATTACTTGTCTGTCCGTTGCCCTTACCATGTTGCGTTGTAGTGGCTCCAGTTTGCCCCATCACCTCTGCCGTTTGGGTGACCACCATTACCTCGTCGGTCACCACGTACCTCCTGAAACGGCCTCTACCATGACCACCCTCTACCTCTAGCTATTGGGGGTCTATAACTCTGTTTTGGACAATTCCTCCTAATATGTCCCGTCTCCCCACATCCATAACACTCTCTAGAGTCAAGCATAGGTCTCTCCAGAGACAGTGTTGACCGGTCTGAGGTGGACCTCCAACTACAGTTTGTAGTGAAGACTGATTGGTCGAACTGAGTATAACCTCCGGAACCCTGTTCCTAAAGAGTAAGAACCATTAAACTCACCTCCCTTCGAAACCTTTTGATGTTGATGTCGGGGTGAAGTCATCGGGCTTCACTCCTTCCACCTCTATCACAAGTCTACCACTTCTTGGAAGGATTTTTGCCGTAGCCGCTACCTGTAAGCCGAGATCCACAATTCTGACCTCAACCCCTTCACAAACGGCGAGATCAACTCTTGTGGACTGAAACAAAGTTTGGTGGCATACCTTGGATAACACACGAAAATTAGCCTCGTATGCATTAACCGACATCCTACCTTGCTCTAGGCTCAAGGAACTCATCCCTTTTCCTATCCCTCAAGGTCCGGGGGATATACTTCTCCATAACAAGCTAGAGAATGATGCCCAAGTCATAGTGGTGCCTCTGTGGTTGACAATCAACATGTGACCGCCACCACATTTTGGCGTTCCCTTGAAACTGATAACTCACGAACTCAAACCAAACCATTCTGACGATACCCCTCTTGGTAGTAGCTAATGAAAGTCAACCAGAAAATCATAAGCATCCTCAGATTTAGCACCCTTGAAGACTGGAGGTTTCAATTTCAAGAACTTACTGAAAAGTTCATGCTGATCATTTGTCATTATAGGCCCTGTTAGTAGTCAGACGAGGAATGTGGCCTATTTCCAATGAGGCATCCAGTGCGGGGAGCCATAGTAGCCGCAGTTGTTTACCTCTGGAACCTGAGGTGCTGGTGCAGATAAACACTGGAGGTGTTGGCCCTGATCAGAACAACCCACTAAGTGAGGCAAGACCTGATTAATCATTTCTGGGGTAGGTTGGGGTGGTAATTCTCATTCTGTACTTGTTCAGTCTCCCCTTCCTCACCCTCTCTTTCACTTCCTCAGTCGGTGGAGGAGTCAACCGCCTCCTTAGTACAGATGGGCTAGGTGCTTGTCCTCTCCCTCTAGAGGACGTCCTCCCACGACCTCTTCCACGGCTCTCTTGCCGCTACTCCTCTACGAGCTACAGCCATGGCTGGCTCAGACGTTTCTTGTCTTGTCCGTTGTCGCTGCTGGCGCGCGGTTGTTGCTCTAGTTCTAACCATCTGCACAAATAGAGTGAAGATGGTCAATACCAATTTGTATCACTGATTACCGTGGTTTCACGGTATAATTAATACTTTTTCCTTAAGATAGTGTGTCCGAAAAGCCTTTTTGTGCTAATTTTGATATAAGTTTTTCTTTGTTTTGCAGGAAATCTGTCTAAAGCTGATGCGGATATTTTGAGCGAAAAAAATGCAGAAGAGACCACCTACGAGCTTATGACGGTCGTCGTGCTGCGACGGTCCGTAGGTGGCAGCGTAGAGAAGCTGCTGAAGGAAGATAGGGAAGTCTGACCAAGTGTGGGATTACGAAGCTTTGTGACGGTCCGTCCTGCAGGTCCGTCTTGAAGATCAGAGAAGTGATCCCAGTACCCAGATTCCAAGAGTTGAAGTATTTTGAAACGAAGACCCTCGACGGACCGTCGTGCCTATGACGGTCCGTCCACTTTGCCCGTCGAGGGGAATGAAGAAAGCAGCAGAGAAATTGGACAAGTATGGGACGACGGAGCCCATGACGGTCCGTCGTGACCACGACGGTCCGTCGCGAGGTCCGTCGACCCAGCCGCTTTTTGACAGATTTCCAGAAATTAGAATCCTTGTTAATTAGGTTTTTATTTTTTATAAATAGTTCGAAAAACCTCGTTTTTGAGGTTAGACTCTTTGATTATCAAATTCCATATAGTTAGACTTGTGATTATTAGACTTTGTGTTTTGAGTGTTTGATTGTTGGAGATTCTTACAAGTAACTTTCGGTGATTAAAACATATTTTCGGACTTTATTCTTTCTCATTGAAGTAAGTACATGAATTCTAATTTAACATATTTGAATATTGTGTTTATGGCTATGAGTAACTAAACTCCATAACTAGGGTTGTGGGAACCATAGGCAAAATAATGAGATAAACCCTAACTAAAATACATTCTAGAATAGTGTCTTGCATGTATTAATAATTCTTTTGCTTAGAAGTCTTTTTAACGGATGATCAACGTTAGAACTCGCGCTTAATGCTACTTGCCGACTCAAGGAGGTAGATAATAGGAAAGAAATTATTAACATAGATTTAGTGTATACTATCTAATAGGCTAGTATTGATTGGTACGAGGTAATAACTATATTAGTCAAATATCTAATACGATGCTTAATATGAGGTAAAGATAAGGGTTAGGAAAGCAACACCCGTAGCCGGACCAAGGTGCGGAGTGAGATTTTCTAGATGCCGGACCAAGGATTTAGAAATACATAACTTATCACTTTGCATGCAAGATACTAGGAAAGAATTGTTATAGTTAGAATTATCAAGTTACGAACCTGTGGGGAACACGTAAGCCCTAGTTACTTTAATTCATTGATTAAAACCCAAAATTAAAAGCTGTCAAGTGTCTCTTCAATTACATTAGTTATTTTTACTCATTAGGTATACAAACCCCCCTTTTGCTTTACTTTCTAAGGAAGTTCCATAAACCGAACAATAGTAATAACAAGTTAAAGTTAAGTCTAGACTATTTTCCTTGTGGGAACGATCCCAACCTCACTAGTTGGGTTATTACTTGACGCGACCGCTTTAATTCTCATTTGAGAAGTAAGTAAGTTGAGCGTATCAAATTTTGGCGCCGTTGCCGGGAATTTAGCTTTTAGATTAACTTGAACTTTTTACTATAGTTTAGTTGATATTTCTTGATTTATTTGTTTTATGGTTTTTGATTTCTTTCAGAACTATTCTCCCTGTATGCCAAATACACGGAGCGGAAGAGAACCATTGTTTCCCTACGATCGTGAGCGTAGAGCGTACACTGCGCACATGAATCAAATCAATGATGAGGACCCAAACCAGAACATCCCAGCTCCTGCTGATGTTCATGGTCAGATGTTACCCAATGCTCCGGGTGAACATCACAGAGAGGGACAGGGACAACTCCCACTCCACGGCCCCAAGCATACTACAGAGGCTATGATAATATAGCAGATTCGGATGGGCCACTGGTTTTGCCTCCTCTACCCACAGGCCACACTTTTGTGGTAACCAGTAGTCTGATGCAAATGCTCACTGCTAGAGGTTTTTTCAGGGCTACCTTCTGAGGATCCACATGCCCATATAGCTAAGGTTAGGGCAGTGTGTAAAAGTTGTGTGGGGAGGCCTGATTTGGATCTAGATGTAATAGGTCTCAGAGTGTTTCCTCTCTCACTGACGGGGAGAGGCTGCTATGTGGTTTACTGAGCTCCCATACAACTCCATCTTCACTTGGAACCAACTACGGGATGTCTTCTTAGCACGCTACTATCCGGTCTCCAAGAAATTAAACCACAAAGACAGGGTGAATAACTTTGTAGCACTACCAGGAGAGTCAGTTAGTAGTTCTTGGGATAGATTCACCTCATTCTTGAGAAGTGTTCCAAATCACCGTATTGATGATGAGTCACTGAAGGAATACTTCTATCGGGGACAGGATGATAACAATAAAGCAGTGTTGGACACTATAGCAGGTGGATCTTATGGAGAATGCCCTTATGCTGAGATTGCTGAGAAATTAGAGAAAATCTCCCGTAACAACAAAGCTTGGAGTAGAGTCTAGGAAGTCCGATACAGGGAGAAACACTTCGCAGTGCAGTCCACTCAAACCCAGCCACAGATGATTTCGGGAATAAAATGGCTCAGATGAGAACTGAGCTTGGGTTGGTACTAAAACATGTCACTGGGGGTGCAGAAAAGGTTAATGCAGTCAACTATTTGGCTAAAACCACCACCTCCAATCGATGAGTGTTATTATGAGGAGGATTCCTATGCAGTAAATGAAAAGATGGGGGGTTTCCGACCAAGTGCCCAAGGCTCTAATCAGGAAAATTGGCGCCAAGGTCAAGGGAACCAAGGTCGGAACTATGGTAACTACAATCGTGAGGGTCATTATGTCGAGATGGAAACTACAATCGCGACAACAACTTCAACAGGGGTAGCTATGGTAACAGAAACGACAGAAATGGACCTTATGTTCTCCTCAAAATCGTGAAGTTACTCCTAGGATGGTGGAGGGGTAGTATGTCGCGAGTTGAGGATATGTTGCATAAAATGATGAGGAGGTTCGATGCTAGTGATGAGCAAAATAAAGAGTTGAGGAATGATCTAGCGGGTATTGGGCAAAAAGTTGATACCCAATGCAATATCAATTAAGCAACTTGAGTTACAATTGGCCCAATTATCTGCAACTGTGTAACACACGGCAACCGGGCACTCTTCCTAGCAACACTGTCCAAAATCCGAAAAATGATGGACATTGTATGGCAGTTACTACTCGCAGTGGCAAGCAAACCATTGATCCACCTATGCCATCTGATGAGAATAAGGTGACACACAAAATCTGATAAAGTGGTAGAAGTTGATGCTGAATTAGAGGATAACACTGCAAAAGATGATGAAGTGCCTAAAAAGGTAACTCCTATGCCTAGGCCACCACCCCCATTTCCTCAGAGATTAGTGAAAAAGACCGAGGATGGAATAATACCGGCGTTTTATAAACAATGTTGAAGCAACTTTGATACAATGTCCTTGGTTAAAAGCTTTAGAACAAATGCCCGGTTACGCCAAATTTATGAAAGATCTGGTTACAAAGAAAGACGGTAACTTTTGAGGATGATGATAGAATGCAGCATTGTAGTGCAATTGCTACAAGATCCCTGGTCCAAAAGAAAGAAGATCCGGGCGCATTTACTATTCCTTGTACAATCGGGCTATTACATTTTGCGAAAGCATTATGTGATCTGGGGGCAAGCATAAATCTCATGCCCCTCTCGATTTACAAGAAGTTGGGTTTGGGTGACCCAAAGCCTACTGCGATGCGGCTACTGATGGCCAATCGAACAGTAAAACGACCTATAGGAATACTCCACGATGTGCTAGTAAAAGTGGAGTCATTCATCTTTCCAGCCGATTTTGTTATTCTTGACTGTGAGGCTGATTTTGAAGTGCCTATTATCCTTGGGAGGCCATTCCTAGCTACGGGAAGAGCCTTAGTAGACATGGAAAAGGGGCAGATGAATGAAATTTCGGTTGAACAGTGAGGAAGTGACCTTTAAACATATTGTAGGTCCATGAGGCAGAGTGGTGAGCTCCAATCGGCATCTGCTATATCCTACAACATGGGTGAGACCTTTGAGACACAAATAGAAGAACGTCTAGGTGTCGAAGCATTAGGGCAGTGATAATGAACTTTGATAGCGATAGCATGGAAGAGTATGAGTCATTAATAGCGGCTCTTAACCGAGATGATGTTCGGTTTAAACCGAAGAAATTTGAGCTTGATATGAAGAATCGCGAGTCCCACCCGCTAAACCATCTATAGAGGAAGCTCCAAAAGTTGAATTAAAAGCTCTCCCACCTCATCTTAGGTATGAATTCTTAGGAAATGGTGACACTTTGCCGGTAATCATTGCATCAGACCTAGATGAACAACAGGTTCAGAGTTTGGTGAAGGTACTAAAAAGGTTCAAAAGAGCTATTGGGTGGACCATTGCGGACATTATTGGGATCCCTCCTAGTATTTGCTCTCATAAACTCCAATCATGCCTGATCATAAGCCGAGTATTGAGCACCAGAGACGCTTGAATCCTCCTATGCAAGAGGTTGTGAAGAAGGAAATTATCAAGTGGTTGGATGCTGGAGTAATCTATCCAATCGCCGATAGTAGTTGGGTATGCCCGGTTCAGTGTTGTACCTAAGAAAGGGGGAATGACTGTGGTCCCCAACGAAAAGAATGAACTGTTCCGATGATGAGACGGTTACTGGATGGAGGGTGTGCATGGATTACCGTAAAATGAACTCATGGACTGAAAAAGACCATTTTCCTATGCCCTTCATGGATCAGATGTTGGATAGACTTGCCGGAAAGGGTGGTATTGTTTTCTTGATGGGTATTCGGGTATAATCAGGTTTCTATTGGCACCAGAAGATCAAGAGAAAACCACTTTCACTTGTCCATATGGGACTTTTGCGTTCAGAAGAATGTCGTTTGGGTTGTGCAGTGCACCCGCAACCTTTCAGAGATGTATGATGTCAATATTTTCTGACATGGTGGAGGATACTATAGAGGTTTTTATGGATGATTTTTCTGTGGTTGGTGATTCATTTGAGTGATGCTTGACCAATTTATCTGAGGTTCTTAAGAGATGTGAAGACTACAATCTGGTATTAAACTGGGAAAAGTGTCATTTCATGGTGAAAGAGGGTATTGTGTTGGGTCATCGCATTTCAGAAAAGGGTATAGAGGTTGACCGAGCTAAAGTTGAGGTAATAGAGAGACTTCCCCCGCCGATCTCTGTGAAAGGTGTGAGAAGCTTTCTTGGGCATGCAGGTTTTTATCGGAGATTCATCAAAGACTTTCAAAGATTGCACATCCATTGTGCAAATTACTGGAGAAAGAATGTAAATTTTGTTTTGATGAGTCCTTTCTTAAAGCATTCAGTGAGCTAAAAAAGAAGTTAGTGTCTGCACCTATCATTATTTCTCCGGATTGGAACAGTCCATTTGAGGTAATGTGCGATGCTAGTGGGGTGGCTCTTGGTTGTAGTATTGGGAAGATAAGAGAAACAAAATCCTTCACCCAATTTTTACTAGCTAGTAAAGCCCTAAATGAAGCCCAAAAGAACTACACAGTGACTGAGCAAGAACTCTCGCAGTAGTCTTGCTTTGAGAAATTTCGCTCCTATTTGCTAGAGACTAGAGTCATACTGCATACTGACCATTCAGCACTGAGATATTTGATGGCGAAAAAGGATGCGAAACCAAGGCTGATTCGTTGGGTATTACTGCTGCAAGAGATTTGACTTTGAAGTGCTGGATAGAAAAGGGACTGAAAATCAAAGTTGCTGATCATTTGTCCCGTCTAGAGGATGAAGCCATGAGAGAGTTAGGGGATAAGACTGACATCGATGATACTTCCCCCGATGAACATGTATTGGCTGCTTCACAAGACTTGATCCATGGTTCGCAGATTTTGCGAACTATCTGGCTAGTGATATTGTTCCAGACTTGTCCTTTCATCAAAGGAAAAAGTTCATGTACGATGGAAGAAGTTCTTTTGATGAAAACCATACTTGTTTTAGGAGTTGTGTGCCGACGGGCTT
>JAKWJD010001050.1:0-11564 GCA_027705065.1 Solanum peruvianum | reverse complement strand
GCTGGTCGAAAAGCTCATCAATCCTGGAAGAGGATATTTATTATTGATGTCAACCTTGTTCAATATTCAAGAGTCTATACATATCCTAAGGAACCATCTTTCTTTCTCACAAACAATACCAGAGCCACTTCAAGGTGAGACACTTGGTAGAATGAAACCCAAGGTGAGACACTTGGCCGAATAAAACCCTTATCTAACTGACCTTTTAACTGTTCTTTCAACTCTTTCAACTTTGAAAGTCCTTTTTATATGGAATAATAGATATATGATGAGTATTTTGAATGATGTTTATGCCTAAGTCTATTTCTCTCTCAGTAGATCATTAGGAAAGACTTCTAAAATCTCTCTTACTATAAGAACTGACTGGATGGGAGGTACCTCAACACTTGATTCATTAACTTAGACCAAGTTATAGATTCAACCCTTTGAAACTAACTTTATCGCCTTAAGGTATGAAATAAAATGACTCTTAGCACTCCTGAACTACTACTCCACTATATGAAAAGCTCATTATGGATCTGAAACTTGACAACTTGAAATCTACAATTTATTAATGCATGACAGGAATGAAGCCAGTCAATACCTAGAATGATATCAAAATCTAACATGTCTAACTAAGCTATGGTGTTATTGTGATTGATGGAAACATGACAATGATAATAGACTCTTTCTGCTAGAATAGACTCTATAAAATGTGTAGAAACACAGTAGGGTTCACAAATTTTGTCAGATATAAGGAGTAACATAAGAAAAACTTGCCCCTGGGTGTAGTAAACCATAAATATCGAAAGTAAAGAATTTGATCATACCAAAGACAACATCTGGTGAGTTCTCTTTCTCTCGGGGATTAGTGATAGCATAAAGACACTTTCATCTTCGCTTTCCCTTGATGTAGCTCATCTAGATGGAAATCTTATATGGTGAAACAACTATAGAATACTGGGATATATTGCCCTCTTTACCAATACTATTTCTATTTTAGGACACTCTCTTGTAAAATGACCGTTCTGGCCACACTTTAAGAAATCAGTGAAGCAATCACGACACACACTTGAGTGACTCCTAGCACATTTGGAACATGCAGGAGTCTTAGTACTCCCTTGTGCCATATTTTCTTGCAAATACGCAGGTCTAGCTATGAAGTTCTGAGAATCCTAACTATTGTAACATATTTGGTTCCTTGGTGTAGGTGCACTAGCAGAAGATAAAGCAAGTCCTTTCTGCTTCTATTATAAAGAAGACCAGTTCACATTATTCCTTGCTGCCCAGACTCATTCCTTATGTCTTATCCCTCTTATTCTGAACTCTTATCCATCCCTCAATTTTCCTTCTCAACTTATTGCATATGGATTATCAAGCTTGCTAAGCCCACGTCATATATTAACATCACAACCTTCCTTTCCTTACTTGACAAACGAGACAATACAGATACAAACAAGTTGTTTAGCTTCTCATGTCAACAATCATCTCTTAGCTTCTCTTTGATCACAAGGAAAGAAATGCCCTAAAAAGGCCTCCTCAAACAAATAACATCTCACAATCGCTTACGCGTAAGCACGAGTTATGAAGAAACTTTTTTAGAGATAAACTTTAATGAAGGAAGTGAGTATGAATGAAGTGAGAAATTTACTAAATGTTGCAGCCTCCTTATTATAAATGTGGCATGCTTCACATCGATAACTAAGACTCCACATACAAGACTTCATACACTCCCTAGGACTCTTGAACCTGGATCTGATATCAAGTTTGTCACGCCCGAGCCTATACTCTAGGCGACATTGGCCCCCGAAAATCATTACTAGACTCGAGTGGACCCTTAACCTAGATTACTTAACTTAGCAGAAGACTTAATTCAATGAAACAATATAATAATAATAATTTAAAGAAATATAATATGCCCAACTTGGCAACTTAAGTCTTATAGCATAAGATATGCAATGCAAAAATAAGACACTCATAACTAACTGTTTGACTTTCGGTGAAGCCTCTATTATACTATGATGGGTGTAAGGACATAAACCCCTCTTATTAAAGAGCACTAAGACTGCTTTATTCCTTATAATCTCTTGATTAATTATAAATATTCATCATGCTATAGTACTGTTATGATAATCATCTTTAGAAGGTTTGCAATGGAAATATTCTGAGAGTAAGTAAGCCCAGACTATGCCATCCTAAGGTGGAAACCGGTAGGCAAGAAGGCCGTTTAGGGGAGTACACAGAGTTGAGGCGATGTTAGGGTAACTGATTAAAGAGTGACATTTGCCTTTGTAAATAAATCATCAATCACTAACCATCCATACATCTCTCTTTTCTCATTTTCTCACAATTCTGCAATATAGTCGATCCCCCCCAAATTGGTATCAGAGCTAAGTTAAAAATAAGCTAAGATAAGAAAATATCTATGGAAAACAAATCAACTATGACGGATGATCTACAACAACAGGTATATTCATTTATGCCTATGAATAGCTAAGACTGCTTTATTCCTTATAATCTCTTGATTAATTATAAATATTCATCATGCTATAGTAATGTTATGATAATCATCTTTAGAAGGTTTGCTTTGGAAATATTCTGAGAGTAAGTAAGCCCAAACTATGTCATCCTAAGGTGGAAACCAGTAGGCAAGAAGGCCGTTTAGGGGAGTACACAGAGTTGAGGCGCTGTTAGGGTAACTGATTGAAGAAGAAAACCATAGTAGTGACTAGAACAGATGATTAAATGTAACGACCTGTTTAGTCGTTTGAGCAGCAGATTTTATTTCTGGAAAAATAAGCTGAGGTGACGGACCCCACGACGGACCTTCATGGGCACGACGGACCGTCGAGGGGGTCTCGTTTTAAAACACTTAGAAATTCTGAAATTTGGGTACTGAAATTGACTCTCTAAACTTCGTGACGGAATGGCAGGACGGACCGTCACAGGCGTGACGGACCGTCACAGATTCTTTGGTGAAAATTGAGTCTCTGAACTTTGCGACGACCTGCAGGACGGACCGTCGCAGGCACGACGGGCCGTCGCAGGCACGACGGGCCGTCACAGACTGCGTAATCCCAGTCTGGGTTGGATTTCTTTAAATGTTTTAAGGGACGTTTTGGACTATTCCTGCTTTAATTATACAGTTAGTGGGTTAATGTTAATAAGTCCAATTACTTGGGGGTTAAAAGAGGTAACCTTGAGTTAATTAGTGGGTTAATATTGTCATCTTCTAAAATTAATATACTCTAATTAGGGTAAAAGAAAGAGGGTTTGAATAAGAAAAATAGAAAGAACCAAGAGAGAGAGAGAGAGAGAGTCGATCGAACGAGAGAGGAGAAGAAACACTGCTTGGAAATTGCTTGCTTGATCAATTCTTCGGTGGAGGTAGGTTATGGTTTTTATGCTATTCGTAGTAAACTCTTAATAGTGAATGATATGTATTGGTAGTATTGTAAACCCTTCTATATGCTTAATTGTATGCTTGCATGAATGTGATTATATAATTGTGATAAAATAAGCATGATGAAGCTATTGAATCCTAAATCTTGAAAAGAAAACCCTAATCCACTTTGTTAATGATGATGCCTTGGTATAAAAGAAGGCTTGATGAACGAAAGAAGTGAGATTAGGGGATCGGGTGCCACGTTCCGGTACCAGGATAGAAATAGAGGATCGGGTGCCACGTTCCGGTACCTGGATAGAAATAGAGGATCGGGTGCCACGTTCTGGTGCCAGGATAGAATAAGGATCGGAGTGTCACGTTCCGACACCAGGATAGTATATGGATCGGGTGCCATGTTCCGGCACCAGGATAGAATATGGATCGGAGTGTCACGTTCCGACACCAGGATAGTATATCGAGCGGAGTGTCACGTACCGACACGAGAGAAATAAAGATAATGAATCTTGAACGATGATAAATATCAATCTAATGAACCTAATTCCCAAATGAGTATGATGGGGAGGCGTGAGTCCTCATTGATGTGCTTGGTGTTATGACCAAGAGTTATGATAATGGTAAATGTTGCAGGTGTATGGTAGTTGGTTTTATAATGTACTTAATATATATTGTCTTCTATTTTGAGTTGGCCGATGATATCTACTCAGTACCCGTGTTTGTACTGACCCCCTACTTTTATGTTTTCTTTCTTTGTTATTTGTGAAGTGCAGCAAACGTGTCGTCGTCTTCAACTCAACAGTAATTCTAGCCAGTCTTCGTCACACCGGATCTTCAGGGTGAGCTAATGGTTCTAGCTTGGACTGGATCTCCTTCTTCAAGTCTTGATGCCTTGAACTTCCGGCATGGACTAGCTTTTTACTTGTTTTTGCTTTCTTAGATACTCTTAGTTTTAGTAATTTGAGGATAGATGTTCTTGTGATGATGACTTCCAGATTTTGGGGAATAATAGATGTTGAATTTTAATAGGTATTGAATTGGTTTTTATTAATGAGTTTAAGTCTTCCGCATTACTTTATGTTGATATACATTGAAATGTTAAGGTTTAGATTGGTTGGTTCGCTCACATAGTAGGTTAAGCGTGAGTGCCAGTCGCGGCTCGGTTTTGGGTCATGATAAACTTGGTATCAGAGCATTAGGTTCATTGGTCTCATCATACAAGAACGAGTCTAGTAGAGTCTTAAGGAACGGTAGGGGGACGCCTTTACTTTTCTTTGAGAGGCTATAAGACTTTAGGAAAATTCCATTCTTTCATTCTTTCTTTCGTGCTATAATTTGGATCCAACTGGTATCTAGGTGATACAAATTGGTATATGACCATCTTCATTCTATTTCGCAGATGGTTAGAACTAGAGCAACGACTGCACCAACACCAACACCGGCAAGACAAGAAACGTCTGAGCCAGCCACTGGGGCTGTAGCTCGAAGAGGAGTAACGGCGAGAGGCCGTGGAAGAGGTCGTGGGAGGACGTCCTCTAGAGGAAGAGGACAAGCACCTAGCCCATCTAGTACTAGGGCGGTGACTCCTCCACCGACTGAGGAAGTGATAAGAGAGGGTGAGGAAGGGGAGAATGAACAAGTGCAGAACGAGGAACTGCCACCCAACCTACCCCAGAGATGATCAATCAGGTTCTTGCTTATCTTAGCGGGTTATCTGACCAAGGCTAGACACCTCCTGTGTTTTCTACACCAGCACCTCAGGTTCCAGAGGTACAACATGCGGCTACTATGGCTCCCCGCATGGATGCCTCAATGGAAATAGGCACATTTCCTCGTCTGACTACCGGGCCTTAAATGACCAATGATCAGCATGAACTTTTCAGTAAGTTCTTGAAATTGAAACCTCCAGTCTTAAAGGGTGCTAAATCTGAGGATGCTTACGATTTCTGATTGACTGTCATGAGCTACTACACAAGATGGGTATCGTAGAACGGGTTGTGTTGAGTTCGTGAGTGTTATCAGTTTCAAGGGAACGCCAAAAATGTGGTGGCGGTCACATGTTGAGTGTCAACCACAGAGGCACCACCTATGACTGGCCTCATTCTCTAGCTTGTTTATGGAGAAGTATATCCCCCGGACTTTGAGGGATAGGAAAAGGGATGAGTCTTGAGCCTAGAGCAAGGTAGGATGTCTGTTAATGCGTACGAGGCTAAGTTTCGTGCATTATCCAGGTATGCCACCCAACTTTGTTTCAGTCCACAAGAGCGGATTCGCCGGTTTGTGAAGGCGTTGAGGTCAGAATTGCGGATTTCGTCCTTACAGGTAGCGGCTACGGCAAAATACTTCCAAGAAGTGGTAGACTTCGTGATAGAGGTGGAAGGAGTGAAGCCAGATGACTTCACCACGACATTGACATCAAAAAGGTTTCGAAAGGGAGTGAGTTTAATGGTTCTTACACTAGAGGACAGGGTTCAGGAGGTTACTCAGTCCGATCAATTCAGTCTTCACTACAGACTGTAGTTGGGGGTCCACCTCAGACCGGTCAACACTTCTCTGAGAGACCTATGCGTGAATCCAGAGAATGTTATGGATGTGGGGAGACTGGGCACATTAAGAGGTATTGCCCAAAACAGAGTTACAGACCTCCCATAGTCAGAAGTAGAGGTGGTTATGGTAGAGGCCGTTATTCTGGAGGACGTGGTGGTCGAGGTAATGGTGGTCACCAAAACGGCTGGGATGATGGGAAAACTGGAGCCACTACAACACAACATGGTAGGGGCAACGGACAGACAAGTAATGGGGCCCATTGTTACGCTTTCCCTGGGAGATCTGAAGCGGAGACATCTGATGCTGTTATCACAGGTAATCTTTCGATTTGTGATTGCATGGCTTCTGTATTGTTTGATCCTGGATCCACATTTTCTTATGTATCTTCTTCATTTGCTACTGGTCTTAGTTTACCTTGTGAATTACTTGACATGCCTATTCGTGTTTCTACTCCGGTGGGTGAGTCTGTGATAGTTGAAAAAGTATATAGGTCTTGTTTGGTGACTTTTGTGGGGAGCAACACTTATGTAGATTTGGTTATCTTAGAAATGGTTGACTTGATGTAATTCTGGGTATGACTTGGCTTTCCCCAAATTTTGCAATCTTGGATTGTAATGCTAAAACTGTGACGTTAGCCAAGCCTGGGACAGATCCGTTAGTGTGGGAGGGCGACTACACTTCCACTCCGGTTCGTATCATCTCCTTTCTTCGTGCTAAGAAAATGGTTAGTAAGGGGTGTTTAGCTTTCTTGGCACATCTCAGAGATGACACTACTCAATTACCTTCAATGATCGGTTTCGATAGTCCGTGAGTTTCTGGATGTGTTCCCTGCAGATCTTCCTGGTATGCCAACGGATAGAGATATCGACTTTTGCATTGATTTGGAACCGGGCACTCGCCCCATTCTATACCCCCTTATAGAATGGCTCCCGCGGATTTAATAGAGTTAAAGCCCCACTTCAAGAGTTGTTGAGCAAAGGCTTCATTAGACCAAGTGCATCTCCTTGGGGTGCTCCGGTGCTGTTTGTGAAGAAGAAGGATGGGAGTTTTCGGATGTGCATAGACTACCGGCAATTGAACAAGGCAACTATTAAGAACAAGTATCCCATTCGTCGCATTGATGACTTGTTCGATCAGTTACAAGGTGCTTGTGTCTTCTCAAAAATTGACTTGAGATCCGGTTATCATCAATTGAAAATACGGGCAACGGATGTGCCAAAGACTGCTTTTCGTACTAGGTATGGGCATTACGAATTTGTAGTGATGTCTTTTGGTCTTACGAATGCCCCTGCTGCGTTCATGAGCTTGATGAACGGGATTTTTAAGCCATATCTGGATCTCTTTGTGATCGTATTTATTGATGATATACTGATATACTCACGGAGTAAGAAGGAACATGAGGAGCATTTGAGAATGGTGTTAGAGTTATTTAGGAAGAAGAAGCTTTATGCCAAATTCTCCAAGTGTGAGTTTTGGCTAGATTCAGTGTCCTTCTTAGGACACGTGGTTTCTAAGGATGGAGTGATGGTGGATCCATCTAAGATTAGAGACAGTGAAGAATGGGGTGAGACCTACAAATGTGTCAGAAATAAGGAGTTTTGTTGGTTTGGCTAGCTACTACCGCCGATTGTCTAGGGATTCTCTTCTATTGCTTCCCAATTAACGAACTTGACTAAGCAGGATGTTCCATGTTTTGTATGGTGATGAGTGTGAGGAAAGCTTTCAGAAACTCAAGACCTTGTTGACTACTGCACCAATTCTACCTTGCCAGTAGAGGGTAAGGACTTCATCGTTTATTGTGATGCATCCTATTCGGGTTTGGGTGCAGTGCTAATGCAAGAGAAGAATGTAATTGCTTATGCGTCGAGGCAATTAAAGGTGCATGAACGTAACTATCCCGACCATGATTTGGAGTTGGCCGCGGTAGTATTTTCACTAAAGCAATGGAGACACTATTTGTATGGGGTTAAATGTGAAGTCTATACGGACCATCGTAGCCTACAGTATGTCTTCACTCAGAAGGATTTGAATTTGAGAAAGAGAGATGATGGAACTACTGAAACACTACGATATCACTATTCTGTATCATCCGGGAACGGCTAAGTTGTGGAAGACGCCTTAAGTAGAAAGGCAGGAAGCATGGGAAGTCTAGCTCTTTGAAGTCTCTAGACGCCCAGTGGCTAGAGAAATCCAAAACCTAGCTAATGATTTTATGAGGCTAGAAGTAAATGAGAAGGGAGATTTTTAGCTTGTGTGGAGGCGAGATCTTCTTTTCTTGACAAGATCAAGGGAAAAACAGTTTGGGGGATGAGAAACTAGTCGAATTTAGGATATGGTGTTACGAGGAGAGGCTAAAGAGGCAATAATGGATGAGGAAGGTGTTTTGAGAATTAAGGGAAGGGTATTTGTGTGCCCCGTGTTGATGACTTGATCCACACTATTCTCATAGAGGCTCATAGTTTCTGGATATTCGATACATCCGGGTGCAACCAAGAGGTACCCCGACCTAAAGCAACACTTTGGTGGAGTATAATGAAGCCTGATCTTGTGGATTTTTTGCCAAATGTCCAAATTGTCACAAGTAAAGTATGAACACCAGAGGCCCGGGAACACTTCAGAGAATACCCATTCCTGAATGGAAGTGGGAGAGAATCGCAATGGACTTCGTGGTTGGTCTTCAAAGACAATGGTAAGTATGACTCTATTTGGGTGATTGTTGTAGGTTAATAACTAATCTGCTCACTTCATTCCGTCAGGGTGACCTCAATGCAGAGAAGTTAGCCAAATCTTACATCTCAGAATCGTAGATTTCATGGGGTTCCACTCTCCATCATATCAGATAGAGGTACGCAGTTTAACTTCTAAGTTTTGGAGAACATTGCATGCGGAATTAGGTACTAGGTTGGACCTTAGTACTGCATTTCCCCTCAGACCGGATGGTCAGTCTGAGCGAACGATTCAAGTTGGAGGATATGCTTCGTGCATTTGTGATAGAGTTTTGGTGTCATGGGATAACTTCTTACCTTAGCGGAGTTTTTCATACATAATAGCTATCAATCCAGTATTGATATGGCTCCATTTGAAGCATTGTATGGGAGGAGATGTAGGTCTCCCATTGGTTGGTTTGATGCATTTGAGGTTAGACATAGGGTACTGATCTGTTGAGGTTCCTTGAGAAGGTGAAAGCTATTCAAGAAAAGCTTTTAAGCGGCTCAAAGTAGGCAAAGGAATATGCGGATCGAAAGGTTAGAGACTTGGAGTTCATGGAGGGTGAACAAGTCTTGCTGAAGGTTTCACCCATGAAAGGGGTGATGCGTTTGGAAAAAGGGGTAAGCTAAGTCCAAAGTATATTGGACCATTTGAAGTACTTAAGCAAGTGGGGGAGGTGGCTTATGAATTAGCCTTGCCTCCAGGGCTGTCCGGAGTTCATCCGGTATTTCATGTGTCCATGTTGAAAAGATACCATGGAGATGGAAACTGCATCATTCGTTGGGATTCGGTTCTGCTTGATGAGAACTTGACTTATGAGGAGGAGCCTGTTGCCATTCTAGATAGAGAAATTCGCAAGTTGAGATCGAGGGAGATTGCATCTATCAAAGTTCAATGGAAGAATCGACCAGTTGAAGAAGCCACTTGGGAGAAGGAGGCTGATATGCAAGAAAGATACCCACACCTGTTTACAGATTCAGGTACCCCTTCTCGCCCTTGTTTTTCTTCTTATGATCGTTCGAGGACGAACGATGGGTAAATTGGTATCTATTGTAACGACCTCTTTAGTCGTTTGAGCAGCAGATTTTATTTCTGGAAAAATAAGCTGAGGTGACGGACCCCACGACGAACCGTCATGGGCACGACGGACCGTCGAGGGGGTCTCGTTTTAAAACACTTAGAAATTCTGAAATTTGGGTACTGAAATTGACTCTCTGAACTTCGTGACGGAATGGCAGGACGGACCGTCACAGGCGTGACGGACCGTCACAGACTCTTTGGTGAAAATTGAGTCTCTGAACTTTGCAACGACCTGCAGACGGACCGTCGCAGGCACGACGGGCCGTCACAAGACTGCGTAATCCCAGTCTGGGTCGATTCTTTAAAGTTTTAAGGGATGTTTTGGACTATTCCTGCTTTAATTATACAGTTAGTGGGTTAATGTTAATAAGTCCAATTACTTGGGGGTTAAAAGAGGTAACCTTGAGTTAATTAGTGGGTTAATATTGTCATCTTTTAAACTTAATTGTATACTAATTAGGGTAAAGAAAGAGGGTTTGAATAACAAAAATAGAAAGAACCAAGAGAGAGAGAGAGAGAGAGTCGATCAAACGAGAGAGGAGAAGAAACGCTGCTTGGGAAATTGCTTGCTTGATCAATTCTTCGGTGGAGGTAGGTTATGGTTTTTATGCTATTCGTAGTAAACTCTTTATAGCGAATGATATGTATTGGTAGTATTGTAAACCCTTCTATATGCTTAATTGTATGCTTGCATGAATGTGATTATACAATTGTGATAAAATAAGCATGATGAAGCTATTGAATCCTAATCTTGAAAAGAAAACCCTAATCCACTTTGTTAATGATGATGCTTGGAATAAAAGAAGGCTTGATGAACGAAAGAAGTGAGATTAGGGGATCGGGTGCCACGTTCCGGTACCAGGATAGAAATAGAGATCGGGGTGCCACGTTCCGGTACCAGGATAGAAAGAAAGGATCGGGTGCCAGTTCCTCCGGTCGGTACCAGGATAGAATGAGGATCGGAGTGTCACGTTCCGACACCAGGATAGTATATGGATCGGGTGCCACGTTCCAGCACCAGGATAGAATATGGATCGAAGTGTCACGTTCCGACACCAGGATAGTATATGGAGCGGAGTGTAACGTACCGACACGAGAGAAATAAAGATAATGAATCTTGAACGATGATAAATATACTCAATCTAATGAACCTAATTCCTAAATGAGTATGATGGGGAGGCGTGAGTCCTCATTGATGTGCTTGGTGTTATGACCTAGAGTTATGATAATGGTAAATGTTGCATGTGAGTATTGTAGTTGGTTTTATAATGTTACTTGATATATATTGTCTTGTATTTTGAGTTGGCCGATGATATCTACTCAGTACCCGTGTTTGTACTGACCCCCTACTTTTATGTTTTTTTTCTTTGTTATTTGTGGAGTGCAGCAAACGTGCCGTCGTCTTCAACTCAACAGTAATTCTAGCCAGTCTTCGTCACACCGGATCTTCAGGGTGATCTAATGCTTCTAGATTGGACTGGATCTCCTTCTTCAAGTCTTGATGCCTTGAACATCTGGCATGGACTAGCTTTTTACTTGTTTTTGCTTTCTTAGATACTCTTAGTTTTCGTAATTTGAGGATAGATGTTCTTGTGATGATGACTTCCAGATTTTGGGGAATAATAGATGTTGATTTTAATTTTAATATTATTGAATTGGTTTTTATTAATGAGTTTAAGTCTTTCGCATTACTTTCTGTTGATATACATTGAAATGTTAAGGTTTAGATTGGTTGGTCGCTCACATAGTAGGTTAAGCGTGAGTGCCAGTCGCGGCTCGATTTTGGGTCGTGACATTTTAAAATAACTTAGTATAATATGATGAATAAGTATAATCAACTAAGAGGTTA
>JAKWJD010001049.1:0-11403 GCA_027705065.1 Solanum peruvianum | reverse complement strand
TTTTGGGTGGATCAGGGTAAAGTATTTTACTCTTACGTATATCCCATCCACTTGGGACCATACATTTTGATCATTACTACTACTACTCTAAATGAATTCAGAGGTAACTATTTCTTCTCAACTTACTGGAAACTTTTAATAGTCACATATCTAGGACATTGACATTTAATTTTGTTTTTTTCATAATAGGTGAACTGACTTTTGCCACCACCGCAACAAGCAAAATTTATGTTAGTCTTAAAATGGACAACATCACCCTGTTGCTCCATAAGTTCTCAAAGAAGTCAGTTGATGTACATACTATTGAGAGTGAAAATGCAAGTAACGTTCCCATTGAAGAAGCTATGTTTTAAAATTGGTTGACTATTGCAGAGTTAGTAAATTCTAACTAGTTTACGGACATAGAGATAAGTAATATAATAAACCCTTCACATCATAAGCACAAGGCTTAAATCAGCATGCTACTATTATATAAATATATATATATATATATATATATATATATATATATATATATATATATACGGATATACACAGACTTTCATTGTTACATATGGTAGGTAAGAAAACAACTAATATTGTAGCCACAACATACATTCAAAGAACTCTAACGATCTTTTATGCATACATAGGTTTAAGATACACATAAAGGTCAACAACATTGGTGGAAAGACTTCTTAGGTCCTTGATTGGGTTTCGGAGAAATGATACACTCAAACTTACTTCTCAAATAAGAAATAAAGCGGTCGTGTCAAGTAAATAACCCAACTAGTGAGGTCGGGATCGTTCCTACGAGAAAAATAGTTTAGACTTAACTTCAAGAATCTCACAAAAAGTCTAATGATAATCAAAGGTCTAACAATGATCCAGAGTCTAACCTAATAATACCGATTCTAACCTCAAAAACGAGGTTTTTCAAACTATATATAGAAAATAAAAACCTAAGTAAACAAGTATTCTATTTGCTGGAAATCTGTCTAAACACTGCTGGGTCGATGGACCTCGCGAAGGATTGTCGTCGTCACGACGGACCGTCATGGACTCCGTCGTGCCATACTTCTGCAGTTTCTTCTGCTGCTCTTTTCATTATCCTCGAAGGCAAGTATATCGTCACAGGTACAACGGTCCGTCGAGGGTCTTCGTTTTAAAACACTTAAACTCTTGGAATATGGGTACTGCGACTACTTTCTAAACTTCATGACGAACCTGCAGGACAGACCTTCATGGACACGATGGACCGTCATGGACTTCGTAACCCCACACTTGGTAAGACTTCCCCATCTTCCTTCACCAGCTGCACTACGCAGCCACCTACAGACTGTCACAAGCATGACAGATCGTCACAAGCTCCGTAGGTGGTCTCTTCTGCATTTCTTCGCTCAAAAACCTCCGCATTCATCTTTGGAAAGATTTTCTGCAAATAAGTAGAAACTTATATAAAAATTAGCATAAAAAGGTTTTTGGACACAGTAAACTTAAGGAAAAAGTATTAATAATATCGTGAAACCACGGTATATCAACACCCTCAACTTAAATTTGTTGTTTATCCTCAAGCGAAGCACTATGACTAAATACAAATTTGTACAATAGTATCCATATTTTATCCTTTGCAATCATTTGGATATCAATCCCGATTAATCTCATCATATTATGCATGATATCACTATTAGGCTTGAATTATGTGGGATCAGAGAATGACAGAGACTCACCATACACTAACACCTACCCTCTTCAATATATCACCGAGGTGCTAATATTTCTGGTATTGCAACTAGTGTCCTCACTTTCAAAAAAAATCCTCATTTTCACACAATTATTTCAGTTTGAGTATAAGGATTACTTTTCAACACTCGCTCTCTGAACAAATTCACGCTCATTCATACATAATGGCATAAGCTTTTTCCTTATTTTATTGGCTTAAGTTCGCTATACAACCCTTAGGATCACGATAGGACTTTCTTAGCTTGTAACATAGGATCAGGGTCAGGTAAGGTATATTTAGGTATACTTTAGTGACTTTTTGCCCTCCTTGACATATCGGCTAAACATACCATTTTCTATCATTTTCTCGCCCAGTTTCTCATATTCTTTCACCTTGCTATTTTCTCTTCTTTCTTCATTTGTGTAAGTGACTCTCTTCTTTTCATGCTTGTATTTCTTGTATATATTTTTTTCTTTACTTTTCTTTCAACTAATTCTTGAGTCACTTTACTTTTGTTCTTTCTCTCGCTTTGTTCTTTCAACCCCACTTTCCAGAGCATTCCTCATAATAGCCACCCTCAACTCATGGCTTTTCCATGAGTCAAAGTACACAATACCCAAGGTTCGGTTAGGGCCATAACGAAGGTTGTTTACTGCATAAGCTACCCTCAACTTATGCTTTTGGCATAAGCTGAGGTGCACATTTCCAAGGAGGGACCAGGGCCAACACATTATTCCCAGAAAAGATCAGTTGGGGTGAAAAAGAAAGGTCTAATTTAAGCTCAAATCATTTGGATCAAAGAAAGATAAATTTCATTTGGTTTTCTTTTATTTAGGCTAAAAAGGGGCTATATTGAATAAGGGCCTATGATCCTTTTCTAATAGTCTATTACAACTTACTTTTAGGAGGACTAACAAGGCAAGTTCTAGCTCAATACAAATAGTGGACTATTCAAATTTTCCTCACACTCACTTGACATTTCATCACTCTACCAGATTATCAGACACCTAGTTCGAATATTAGACTTAGGGTAATGCAGTGGTGTACCTCTATGTCATGCTTAGAGCCACACATTTATCAATTACTATGCCTAGTAATGCATCATTTTCCATTTTATCAGGATATCATTTTAGACATCATGCTCCAGAATTAAACTATGTACACAAAATATAGACATGCTGGTTCAACAGAAAAAAGAATCAGTCTCGTGGGGAAAAAGAACATAGGCAAGAAAACCCCAAAAGATGATAAAGAATTGGGCTACTCAGACTTCTTCATAGCACTCACTTTCAATTTACCCCACCCCCAACAAAAAGACATGCAATTGTCCTCAATGCATAAAATAAATTGAAATACTAGAGTTGTAGGTGAAGCAAACCTCGGGCGCAAAGCATCGACGATCAGCAAACTGGTGGGTCCAATTCCCCAGAACCCACTTCCCATGTAATCTAGACACCCTCAGTAGTGTCCTCAGCAACAACAGCACTATCAGCAGTGCCTCCCGCTATCTCCACAGTTCGGGAGGTAGACGCTAACTCTCCTGCTCTCATCTGGTGCGCCTCCTCCTCAGCAAGAGAGGCTCTCCTCGCAGACTCCATCTCACGGCGCTCCTTCTTCCGTGCTCGCGCCTCATCCAAAGCTGGAACCCTACGCCTCTTGGAATTCTCTCGAGGGGGAGGTGGCGAATAGGGCTGCCAACACTGTCTCTTCAGCAGGCTCGAAAGAAGGGGCCTCAGACTCAGGCACCCTAGCCTCTAAGATCGTGTCAATATCTCCGCGAAGACTGTCAACCGCAGCCTGAAGAGTCGATACATCCACCGGAGGAGCTGGCCGAGCTAGCCCCCACAACTCAAATGAGTCTAAGAGCTGGTGAACCTCAGCGATCTTCCGCTCTGTATGCTGGACTTTTATCCGCTCCAAGAGCTTTTCTGCCTCAAAAATAGACCTCTGCATCCACGATTGGATATGATGCAGAAGTGGTAGCCATTTGCGCATCTAATTTTTGGACCCTAGCAAGCGGGATTAGAGCAGGTAAAGGGGCTGTGTGAGAGGAGCTCGGGCAGTACTACTACCCGGGATAGACTCGACTGGGGTAGTGTCAGTGGACGCCGCCTGCGTATCCATGCGGGCCAGGGCTACCCTATCAACCAGATTGTCAGCAAGTGGGGGCAGCTCTGGACAAGGCCTTTTGCATGGAGCAAACTCATTGGCCTCATCTCTGATGAGGCCGACATCTACAGTGCCCAGACGGGTCTTGAGCTGATCAGCGTGCCATATAGGCACACCTGCGGACCTGCAGAGAAAAAAGATCATGCACGGGAAAGGGTAAGTAGTTGTGACCTTAAAAGCCCTCTCGTGTATGACTTTCTGTAAAAGCCACGCAAAATCCACCTCAAACCCGGCTATCATTACAGCCGTCTTTACTGCTCGATCCCATGTGACGATATTATCGACGGTTGTGGGGAAAGGCTGGCGGACAATCAACCATAAAAACTTTGCCGTGAAAGTCAGGTTGGCCTTCTTGATGGCCCCTTTCGGCTCGGTGACCCAGTCAGCACCCTCTCCATCAACGGACAAGTGCAGGCCATCCACCTCTTGTTGGTGTCTCTATGTGATGGCTCACGCAGGAATTGGCCATCTTTAACAATCTGCCATTGCTAGTCAAACTCGGCAGTGAGAGGTGTTTGATTAGCATCAACATCCTCGCCGTATATAATCCGACGTATGGCAGGTACGGAAATATCGACCTGAATGCCCCGTACTCGTACCTGCTCTAGAGGGGCCTGTTTGGCGGGGGCAGCCCGCCTATCAATCTATGATCAGAGAGTCGCTACGTAGGATGCATAGAAATCTCGCACCAGCTCTTCACTATAACATCACAATGGACATGCTGTCTACTCCAGTCAATGTCCGGTGAAGAGATTGTGGATCTCAGGCATCGTCGGGAGACTCCCTCTAGGACCCGCCGCTCCAATGTGAGTGTTCGAGTCATAACTCCTTTGTCATTCAGGAACTTTGCGTCGTAGTAGCTTGAAATAACCCATCGACACACCACCGGTTGGGATGGTCAGTAGCTGGGGTGAGGGTATGAGCTGGTGAACCGGGTGTGGATTTTGAACTGTCAGCCTCATCAGACAAAGATGACGCTGCAGTGGTGGTGGGTGCGGGAACCTTAGCAAAGCCGGAGGCTTTCTCCGACCACGAAACTCCTAAGAAGCCATACGCTTCTTCTTCATTGGTGGCTGACCCAAAAGGTGTGCCGGTCAGTGTGTGCTCCTCATCAGACAGGGAGGCAGTGACTACGCCGGATGCCACCTTTTTGGGTGTGGCTCTGGCAGCACGTGCAGCACGGGAAGGGGTGGAAGTGCCTGGGGTCACATACTCGGTGTCACGGTCATCATCAAAGCGAATGACCAGGCGAGCAGACAGGGCGACAGACTCCAATCGCCCGCGTGCATAGACTCGATCTTGTTTTGGTGCCATAGTAGCTAGTACCTGTAAAGGATCAATATTAGTACTAGAAGTAGCAAACAAGACAAGCAAAACCATACAAAAAAATTAAACTAAAACGACATTTCTATAGTAACAGTGAAACACGACGGCACAGGTGACGGCTCGTCGTGACTATGACGGACCGTCATGGGGTCCGTCGTATCTTACTTAGACTTTGTTTATATGGAGAAACCCGAAGGAGTCAATGACAAGTAGGACAATATGTGCAGGACGGACCGTCACAGGTATGATGGTCCATCGTAGGTGTCCGTCTGAGGACACTTGAAAAAAAAATATGGAGACCCTTAGGAGAGGGGTCTCTGACCATCATAACGGTCATGCAGGATGGACCTTCATGGGTATGATGTTCCGTCGTACTTGTCCGTTTGAGGACACTTAAAAAAATGTAGAGAGACCCTTAGGAAAAGGGTCTCTGACAACCAGAACGGTTGCGTAGGACGGAACGTCGTAAAGACGATAGTCCGTCACATGTGTCCGTTGGAGGACACTTAGAAAAAATGAGAGACCCTCACGATTATGGTCTCTGACAACCAGAACGGTTGTGCAGGACTGACCGTCGTGGGGATGACAGTCTGTCGCATATGTCTGTTTGAGGACACTTGCATAAAATTGGACAGTGGGGTGTTAGGGCTTTTGGAACGGACCCTACGATGGTCCACCGTGGGTACAACGGTCCGTTATCGGGGTCTTGTTCTGTAAATCAGTGATAGAACAGGGGGTTCCCCATTCATCCCCTATGACACAAATCAAATTGGTAGTGTTTGACCCTACATTTGTGTACCCCAAAATACCTAGTAAACTAGAAATGCTAAAGCACCTATTTCTAGGGTTGTAAACACGGAAATTTCGAAGATTTTTAACCTAGGTTAGACATAATTTTACATAAAAGAAATGAACACATCAGGAAGAACTATGATAATACTAATTGATAAACGAAAATGCAAGATAAATCAGTAGAAATTAGAGACACATACCTAAGAAGACACCCGCAGCAGCAACTCCGACTAGTAGATGATAACTTTAGGACTTTAGAGAATATTGGGGGAACAATGATCGGTTGAAGAGGGAGAGATTTTGAAAGTTTAAAACGGAGGGAAATAGGAGGAATAGTGAAGGAATAGGGTGAAATGAAGGGTTGGGGATTTTAAACGGTAAGATTTTGTAAAAAAAACTCCAGCCGGGTCGGGTCGGTTACGCCCCATTAATGATGTGACGATTACCCGACGACGGTACGTCTTAGTTGTGACGATCCGTTGTTTGTTCCTTCATATATTCCCTAGTTTGTAAATAACAGAAAGACGTACCTGGCACGACGGATTCATACGGCGGTCCGTCAAAGGTACAATGGTCCGTCGCAGGTACAACGGTTCGTCGCTGTGTCTGTCTGTGACTGCTCTAGAGTAATTATCTGCAGAATTTACTGATGATATGCCTGCAAATTTAAACCCATTAGAATAAAATGCTACCATTACAAGAAATAAAAAATATATGTATTGGGTAGCCTCCCAACAAGCACCTGATTTAACGTCGCGGCACGGCATGAGAGGACACTTGATTACTCAACCTTCATCAAGATGGTATGCCTCTATCACTTCATTCGCCGATTCAGCATGCCCGAAATAGAGTTTTATTCGTTCTCTATTCACCTTAAACCTCAATCCGTCCTTGGCTTTTAACTCAACTGCTCCATGAGGTAATACTTGGGTAATCAAGTAAGGGCTAGTCCGTTTGGACTTGAGCTTGCCCGGAAGACAAGGCACCCCAGAACTGTCTAAAAGCATCAAATCCCAAACAATAAACTCTTGTTTTACACTTTTTTGTTCATTCTCCTTCTTCATCTTTTCTTTGTGGGATATGGCAGATACCGATTGGAGCTCACAACTCTGCCTCATGGTCCTACAAACGTTGAAGGTCGCTTTTTCATTGTTCAACTGAAATTTAATGTGCCCCTTTTCCATATCAACTAAGGATGTACCTGTAGCAAGGAATGACATCCCAAGAATAATAGGAACTTCAAAATTGACTTCACAATCAAGAATAACAAAATCTGCCGGAAATATGAATGACTCCACTTTTACTAGCATATCATGGAGTATCCCTATAGGCTTTTTCACTGCTCGATCAGACATCAGTAGCCGCATCGCAGTGGATTTTGGGTCACCCAAACCCAACTTCTTGTAAATCGAGAGGGGCATGAGATTAATGCTTGCCCCCAGATCACATAATGCTTTCGCAAAATGTAATGACCCGACTGTACAAGGAATATTGAATGCACCCGGATCTTCTTTCTTTTGTACGAGATATCCTGTAGCAATAGCACCACAATGCTGCAGTCTATCATCAACGTCGAAAGTGACTGATCTTTTCTTTTTAACCAGTTCTTTCATAAACTTGGAATAACCGGGCATTTGTTCAAGAGCTTATACCAAAGGGACATTTATAGAAAGCTGCTTCAGCATTGCTATAAAACTCCGATATTTACCATCCTCGGTCTTATTCACTAATTTCTGAGGGAAGGGTGGTGGTGGTCTAGGCATGGGAATTACCTTCATAGGGACTTCTGCATCTTTTCTTGTGCTCTCTTCTGCTTCACCACTACCCTTTACCACCTTATCATCATCCTTTCTCACCTTTTCCTCATTAGACGGCAAAGGTGGGTCAACGTTTTGCTTACCACCACGAGTAGTGATTTCCATACAGTGTGCATCATTTTTCGGATTTTGGACACTGTTGCTAGGAAGAGTGTCCGGTTGCCGTGTGTTCACAGTCGCAGATAATTGGGCCATTCAAAACTCGATTTGCTTAATCAATATTGCATGTGTATAGACTTTTTTCCCAATACCTGCTAAATAACACCTTAACTCTTTAATGTGCTCATCACTATCATCGAACCTCCTCATCATTTTGTGCAACATATACTCAACTCGCGCCATACTATCTCCACCATCCCTAGGAGTAACTTCACGATTTTGAGGAGGGACATAGGGCCCATTCCTATCATTTCTGTTAACGTAGTTACCCTTGTTGAAGTTGTTGTCGTGGTTGTATTTTCCATCTCAGACATAATGACCCTCACGGTTGTAGTTACCATAGATCTGACCTTTGTTCCGTTGACCTTGGCGCCAATTATCCTGATTTGAGACTTGGGCGCTCGGTCGGAAACCCCCCGTCTGCTCATTTACTGCATAGGAGTCCTCTGCATAATAGCATTCATCATTAGGAGGTGGTTGTTTGGGAATGTAGTTAACTGCATTAATCTTTTCTGCACCCCCAGTGACATGTTTTAGTACCAACCCAAGCTCAGTTCTCATCTAACCATTTCTTCACAAATTTCATCTGTGGCTGGGTTGTGAGTGGATTGCACTGCGAAGGTGTTTCTCCCAGTATCTGACTTCCTAATACTCTAAGATTTATTATTCCGAGAGATTTTCTCTAATTTTTCAGCAATCTCAGCATAAGGACACTCCCCATAATATTCACCTGCTATAGTGTCCAACACCTCTTTATTATTATCTTTCTGTCCCCGATAGAAGTATTCCTTCAGTGACTCATCATCTATACGGTGATTTGAGACACTTCTCAAGAACGAGGTGAATCTATCCCAAGAACTACTAATTGACTCTCCTAGTAGTGCCACAAAGTTGTTCACTCTATCTTTGTGGTTTAGTTTCTTGAAGACCGGATAGTAGCCTGCTAAGAAGACATCCTTTAGTTGGTTAAAAGTGAAAATTGAGTCGTAAGTAAGCTTAATGAATCATATAGCGGCCTCTCCCGTCAGTGAGAGAGGAGACACTCTAAGCCCTATTACACACTTTTACACACTGCTCTTACCTTAGCTATATGTGCATGTGGATCCTCAAAAGGTAGCCCTGAAAAAAAACCTCTGGCAGTGAGCTTTTGCATCAGGCTACTAGTTACCACAAAGGTGTGGCCTGTGGGTAGAGGGGGAAGGAAAAGTGGCCCATCGGAGTCTGCTATGTTCTCATAGCCTTTGTAGTATGCTTAGGGCCGTGGAGTGGGATTTTGTCCCCTTTGTTGGTGTTCACCCGGAGCATCGGGTAACAACTTGATCTTGAACATCAACTGGAGCTTGGATGTTCTGGTTTGGATCATCATCATTGATTCCCAAGTTTTGATTCATGTTGCATAGTGTAAGCTCTAATTCGTGATTGTAGGGAAACAAGGTTTCTGTTCCTCTCCGTCTATTTGGCATACAAGGAGGATGGTTCTAAAAGAATCAAAAACAAGAAAATATAAACTAAACTATAGTAATAAGTTTAAGTTAATCTAAAAGCTACTTTCTACGGCAGCGGCGCCAAAATTAGATACGCTTAAACTTACTTCTCAAATAAGAAGTAAAGCGGTCGTGTCAAGTAAATAACCCAACTAGTGAGGTAGGGATCGTTCCCACGAGGAAAATAGTTTAGACTTAACATCAATCTATTATTACTATTGTTTGGTCAATAACTTCTTGGAAAGCAAAAACAATAACAAGGGGGTTTCTATTTCTAAATGAATGAAAATAACTAACGAAATTGAAAGATACATTTAACAGCTTCGAATGTTGGAGTTTAATCAATTAATCAAAGTAACTAGGGTTTATGTGCTCCCCACAGGTTCATAACTTGATAATCCTAACTATAGCAATTCTTTCCTAATATCTTGCATGCAAAGTGATAAGTTATGTATTTGTAAATCCTTGGTCCGGCATCTAGAAAATTTCACTCCGCACCTTGGTCCGTCTACGTGTGTAGCTATCCTAACCCTTATCTTTACCTCATATTAAGCATTGTATTCAATATTTGACTATGTTATTACCTCGTACCAATCAATACTAGCCTATTAGATAGTATACACTAAATCAATGTTGGTCCGACAAGTAGAATTAAGGCGAGTTCTAACGTTGACCATCCGTTAAAAAGACTTCTAAGCGAAAGAATTTTTAATACATGCAAGACACTATTCTAGAATTGTTGTTTTAGTTAGGTTTTACCGCACTATTTGCCGTTGGTTCCCACACCCTAGTTATGGAGTTTAGTTACCCATAGTCATAATTACAATATTAAAATATATGATATAAGAATTCATGTGCTTACTCAAATGAGAAAGAATAAAATCCGAAAGTTCGCTTGATGAATCAACCAAAATCACCAACAATCACTTACAAGAATCTCAAAGTAATCAAGAATCTCACAAAAAGTCTAATGATAATCAAAATTCTAACAATGATCCAGAGTCTAACCTAATAATACCGAGTCTAACCTCAAAAATGAGGTTTTTCAAACTATTTATAGAAAATAAAAATCTATGTAAACAAGGATTTTATTTGCTGGAAATCTGTCAAAACGCGGCTGGGTCGACGGTCCTTGCGACGGATCATCATGGTCACAACGGACCGTCATGGACCTTGTCGTCCCATACTTGTGCAATTTCTTCTGTTGCTCTCTTTATTACCCTCGATGGCAAATATGACGGATCGTCACATGCACTACGGTCCGTCGAGGGTCTTCGTTTCAAAACACTTAAACTCTTTGAATATGGGTACTAGATTACTTCTCTGAACTTCATGACGAACCTGCAGGACAGACCGTCATAAACACGACGGACCGTCATGGATTTCGTAACCCCACACTTGGTCAGACTTTCCCATCTTCCTTCAGCAGCTGCACTACGCTGCCACCTACGGACCGTCACAAGCTATGTTGGGGGTCTCTTCTGCATTTCGTCTCTCAAAAACCTCCGCATTCATCTTTGGACAGATTTCCTTCAAATAAGGAGAAACTTATATAAAAATTAGCACAAAAAGGCTTTTGGACACACTAAACTTAAGGAAAAGTAATAATAATACCGTGAAACCACAGTATATAAAGAAACTTCTTGATACTTTTTCTCACAAGTTGGTTAACATATTTTCGAAAGTTAGACAGATGTACCATCCCATTTTTGCAGTATATACAGGATGGACATGGTCTTCAAACTTGAAATGAGCAATTTAAATGTTAAATAGGGGTGGTAAAACTATACACTCAAAAAAGTGTATGTGCCTGATGAAGAATTAGAATGCAACATCTCATAAACAAAGACTAGAAGGCAAAGTGCTACAATGTTATTGAGCTTCTAATACATATTATCTTGATAGGTACATCATTCATCTTCCGAACAATTTGTTTAACATACATCATCATTAA